>CAKALU010051821.1:0-102682 GCA_916700995.1 Hozukius guyotensis | reverse complement strand
TGTCATCTATCTCTGTACAGTGAATATCTTTGTTCCATCTATCTCTGTACAGTTAATATCTTTGTGTCATCTATCTCTGTGTCATCTATCTCTGTACAGTGAATATCTTTGTCTCATCTATCTCTGTACAGTGAATATCTTTGTTCCATCTATCTCTGTACAGTTAATATCTTTGTGTCATCTATCTCTGTACAGTTAATATCTTTGTGTCATCTATCTCTGTACAGTGAATATCTTTGTGTCATCTATCTCTGTACAGTGAATATCTTTGGTTCATCTATCTCTGTACAGTGAATATCTTTTTGTCATCTATCTTTGTGTCATCTATCTCTGTACAGTGAATATCTTTGTGTCATCTATCTCTGTACAGTGAATATCTTTGTGTCATCTATCTCTGTACAGTGAATATCTTTGTGTCATCTATCTCTGTACATTTAATATCTTTGTGTCATCTATCTCTGTACAGTGAATATCTTTGTTTCACCTATCTCTGTACAGTTAATATCTTTGTATCATCTATCTCTGAACAGTGAATATTTTTGTGTCATCTATCTCTTTACAGTGAATATCTTTGTTCCATCTATCTCTGTACAGTGAATATCTTTGTTTCATCTATCTCTGTACAGTGAATATCGTTGTGTCATCTATCGCTGTACAGTGAATATCTTTGTGTCATCTATCTCTTTACAGTGAATATCTTTGTTCCATCTATCTCTGTACAGTGAATATCTTTGTCATCTATCTCTGTACAGTGAATATCTTTGTTTCATCTATCTCTGTACATTTAATATCTTTGTGTCATCTATCTCTGCACAGTGAATATCTTTGTTTCATCTATCTCTGTACAGTTAATATCTTTGTGTCATCTATCTCTGCACAGTGAATATCTTTGTTTCATCTATCTCTGTACAGTTAATATCTTTGTGTCATCTATCTCTGTACAGTGAATATCTTTGTTTCCTCTCTCTCTGTACAGTGAATATCTTTGTGTCATCTATCTCTGTACAGTGAATATCTTTGTTTCACCTATCTCTGTACAGTTAATATCTTTGTGTCATCTATCTCTGTACAGTGAATATCTTTGTTTCATCTATCTCTGTACAGTGAATATGTTTGTGTCATCTATCTCTGTACAGTTAATATCTTTGTGTCATCTATCTCTGTACAGTGAATATCTTTGTTTCATCTATCTCTGTACAGTGAATATGTTTGTGTCATCTATCTCTGTACAGTGAATATCTTTGTTTCATCTATTTCTGTACAGTTAATATCTTTGTGTCATCTATCTCTGTACAGTGAATATCTTTGTTTCATCTCTCTCTGTACAGTGAATATCTGTGTTGTCTATCTTTGTACAGTGAATATCTTTGTACAGGTGAAACAAAGATATTCACTGTAAAAAAGATAGATGACACAAATATATTCACTGTACAAAGATAGATGACACAAAGGTATTCACTGTTTCTTCTATTTATGAGATATGTTTCTCATAATTATGAGATATTTTTCTTCTATTTATGAGATAATTTTCTTGTATTAATGGGATAGTTTTCTTATATTTATGAGATGGTTTTCTCATAATTATGAAATATGTTTCTCATAATTATGAGATATTTTCTTATACTTCATCTATCTATCTCTGTACAGTGAATATCTTCGTGTCATCTATCTCTGTACAGTGAATATCTTTGTTCCATCTCTCTCTGTACAGCGAATATCTGTGTTGTCTATCTTTGTACAGTGAATATCTTTGTACAGATGAAACAAAGATATTCACGTACAAAGATAGATGACACAAATATATTCACTGTACAAAGGTAGATGACACAAAGATATTCACTGTACAATGATAGATGACACAAAGATATTCACTGTTTCTTCTATTTATGAGATGTTTTTCTTATATTTATGAGATAGTTTTCTTGTATTCATGGGATAGTTTTCTAATATTTATGAGATGGTTTTCTCATAATTATGAGATACTTTTCTCATAATTATGAGATAGTTTTCTCATAATTATGAGATATTTTTCTTATATTTATGAGATGGTTTTCTCATAATTATGAGATATTTTTCTTATACTTATGAGATACTTTTCTCATAATTATGAGATAGTTTTCTCATAATTATGAGATATTTTTCTTATATTTATGAGATAGTTTACTTGTATTCATGGGATATTTTTCTTATATTTATGAGATGGTTTTCTCATAATTATGAGATATGTTTCTCATAATTATGAGATATTTTTCTTATACTTATGAGATAGTTTTCTCATAATTATGAGATATTTTTCTCATAATTATGAGATGGTTTTCTCATAATTATGAGATACTTTTCTCATAATTATGAGATAGTTTTCTCATAATTATGAGATGTTTTTCTTATATTTATGAGATAGTTTTCTTGTATTCATGGGATAGTTTTCTAATATTTATGAGATGGTTTTCTCATAATTATGAGATAGTTTTCTCATAATTATGAGATACTTTTCTCATAATTATGAGATAGTTTTCTCATAATTATGAGATATTTTTCTTATATTTATGAGATAGTTTACTTGTATTCATGGGATATTTTTCTTATATTTATGAGATGGTTTTCTCATAATTATGAGATATGTTTCTCATAATTATGAGATATTTTTCTTATACTTATGAGATAGTTTTCTCATAATTATGAGATATTTTTCTCATAATTATGAGATGGTTTTCTCATAATTATGAGATACTTTTCTCATAATTATGAGATAGTTTTCTCATAATTATGAGATATTTTTCTTATATTTATGAGATAGTTTTCTTGTATTAATGGGATAGTTTTCTTATATTTATGAGATGGTTTTCTCATAATTATGAGATATTTTTCTTATACTTATGAGATACTTTTCTCATAATTATGAGATAGTTTTCTCATAATTATGAGATATTTTTCTTATATTTATGAGATAGTTTTCTTGTATTCATGGGATATTTTTCTTATATTTATGAGATGGTTTTCTCATAATTATGAGATATGTTTCTCATAATTATGAGATATTTTTCTTATACTTATGAGATAGTTTTCTCATAATTATGAGATATTTTTCTTATATTTATGAGATAGTTTTCTTGTATTCATGGGATAGTTTTCTTATATTTATGAGATGGTTTTCTCATAATTATGAGATAGTTTTCTCATAATTATGAGATATATCTTTCTTCTATTCATGAGATATTTTTCTTATATTTATGAGATAGTTTTCTTGTATTTATGGGACAGTTTTCTTGTATTCATGGGATAGTTTTCTTATATTTATGAGATGGTTTTCTCATAATTATGAGATATTATTTTATATTTATGAGACAGTTTTCTCATAATTATGATATATTTTTTTATATTCATGATAGTTTTCTCATGAGAAAACTATCTCATAATCATTAGAAAAATATCTCATAATTATGAGAAAATATCTCATAAATATAAGAAAACTATCTCATGAATATAAGAAAACTATCTCATAAATATAAAAAATATCTCATGAATATAAGAAAACTATCTCATAATTATGAGAAAACTATCTCATGAATATAAGAAAAATATCTCATAAATATAAGAAAAAAAATCTGATTCAGAAAAATATCTCAATGACCTATGATGCCATTCTAAGTTGGCTCTTCAAAATAAAATTATGAATATTGCAATTATTTCTAACTGATAATGCAAAGTATCATCAATGTACAGTATAAACACAGCATACCGTATAAGTGAACAATATTTTAAATTTACCCATAGTAACATGCAGCCAAACGGTATATCAGCCATTCATCATGAGTCACTCATCTTCTGTATTTGACTAAAAGTAATTCCTCTCTGCGTGTTTACACTGGCCAGCAGGCCTTTAGCTTTAATGACAGTTGGGAGTCTGTAGCCTCTGCTTCACAGATAAGAGACGGCTTGGAGTTTTATCTGAAATAAGAACAGGGGATCATTACAAACTTTCAACGTGGACCTACAAAATCTTTTTTTTAGTAGGTGAACATACAAAAGCAAGGCATGGAAGAAGGTATTATTACAGTTTTTATTTATTTATTTATAAGTCTTAAACATATTTACATGAGCAGTCATTAAGTAAAAATGTTTTTTTTAAATCTTACCTCACAGATAATAAAAGGCATCTACATGACAGACAAAGAAACAATAGGGGGTAGATTACAATTGTCCTCGTCTTGCCTTGCACAATCTTTTTCTAATGTCTTTGGCAAGAGTGGTTTTCTGTGCAGTAGGTAGCCTTGGTGATAATAGAAAATATTGCACACTTCTTTTTTCTTTTTTTTTACAGAAAATAGGTTAAAACATCGCGGTTCACTTGGCTTAAGACAGTTTTCTATACACGTCCATTGGCCTAAAATAGAGTGAATAATTCTTTCAAAATGGTGAGATAAAAGATAAACTCTGATGCTTCTGGACTGCGCAAGAAAAAAAAATGCATCTGCTGTAACAATGGAAAAGAATAGAAAATGTTAAAAAATACTGCTGAAGAATGTATGTACGGTTACAGCAGTTGCATTTATTTCCATTAAAAACTTTCTTGAAGCGCTCTTTCTTACAAACATTGTACATAAATGGGAGCCCTACAGTTAAAAAAACAGATAGACTTGGGTCTAATGCAAATACTGAAGCGTTTGTTGCAACATCCCTTGGGTGGAGTTTAAGACAATTAAGAAAACATCATGTTGTCAGTCACAGTATTTGATACACACTTGCTGTGCTTAACCTCAACTTACATAGGATAAAACAAACTATACAAAATGATAAATGACCCAAAACTGGCAATAAGTCGATCGTATTGACTGGAGTCTCCATAGGAAACAAGAACAATGGGCTGATAACTGATAACAGAGAGTGAACGCCACATTTTCCAGCTCATGAGTGATGAAAAATACCAACGGATGATGGCTTCAGGTAGTGTTTAGGTACGTAGAATGTGTCCTTATTTTTTCGTCTTGACTGACATTAGTGGTGAAGAAGGCATGAGTCTGGTGTGAAACGTCTGTATCAGAGTATGGTGGTGGAGCCATGCGGGTTGGCACTGGTTGGTGTGCCGCTGATGGCGTTGAAGATGCCCATCGAGTCGGACAGAGTGCTCCTTGTGCCGTCTTCCACTGGGTTTATCTAGAAAAAAAAAAGGTCAATTACGAAGATTAGGAAAGGTATTTATTTGATCTTGTTTAAAAATGAAAAAGCACACATGCATGTTAAAGAGGACCTGTTATGCTTTTCCCTTTCCTTTAGTGTGTTATATAGTTTTTTGTGTATATAAAAAGGTCTGTTGCAAAGCCCAAAGTCCACGCTAAAAGGAGTTACTCCCCTCCACAGAAGCATCTGCTCCTGAACTGCCAGAAACGCCTCGCTTGAAGTCCCGCCTTTTCTTCCATAACGTGGTGATGTCACAAAGTAACACATTTGCATAATGACTAGTTTGGCACGCCCCTAAACAAGCGTTTTTTTTAACATTAAAGCACATAAATATGTTGTAGTAGAAACACCAAATACAAGTATGCACCTGAAAATAAGCATAATAGGTCCTCTTTAATTTAAGTTTAGGGACTGTAGGAAAATTATTTGAGGGGGAGGGTTTTGTATTTTTTTCTTTTTTGCCGAAGGCAGGGTAGTCTAAATTTTTGGGGGACTTTTTCTCACCCCAGATTTACATTTTAAGTCATTCTTCCCTTATGAAATTATTTGAAAAACCCTACCCATCCTAATAATTTGCATACAGTTCCTTACTATCCCTCTATTGAGTACAACAGTGACAAAAGCAGTATTACCATCCAATCTGCTCAGGCCAGCACAAAGAGAGCAGGAGATAGGAGACATGGTTAGTAAAAGAGCGGAAGATTGCAGCAGTGGACATCATCAGTAAGTCATTGAAGAAGAATAAACACAGGCACATAGAAGTAGCTAATACAAATGAAGTAAGACAGACCAATAAACATAAAAAGTAGAAATAAAATACAACATAAATACAAGAAAACAGTAAATATGGTACAGTAGTAAATATAAAAAATATTAATCAGCGGAATCCATTAGACAGGAACCTCGTTGGTGTTCAGATTTCATTTTGATTAGTCACTCAGGTGATCGTGGTTCTACCGTCTTTGGTTGCTACCTGTTCATGCATGATGTTGGACAGCTCTCTGGTCAGGTCCCTGTAGTTGGCCTTCATCTCATCATGATACTCCTGCTGGTCCTCTTTGATCAGCCTCTCGTTCTCTCCCAGCGCCTGACCGCAGGCGTCCACGAACTGCCTGAGGAGAGACGCAACAGCATCTTAGTGCCAATTAAAACTTTTGTGAAGATACAAGCAGAGAATAGGAAGTGAAAATTAACATGGTGGGCCATATTTCCATAGTCATTAGACTGATGAGCAGGGCAGTCATTCATCCTCTATGCTCAAAACACAACAACAAACAGACATGTATGTGTATATTTCATATTTCAATCATGTTCTCTACATTTTTATCTCATCTTCTTCTTCTACAATGGTTTAACGGCACCCAACTGGAGACTTAGCGCCACTAACTGTTTATCTTGATACGCCCTACTCCTAATATTCCAATGCATCATCATCCAACGGTTCGTATGTAGCTCACAAAATGTTATTCCTCATTTTTTGTGCGTTCTCCTACGAATGTCCAGCAACACGTGTCAATTTCCGCTCGTTACATGCATACAGTCTTTTCTTCTACTAAGTTAGGTTTAGGCAACAAAACTACTTAGTTAGGGTCAGGAAAAGATCGTGGTTTAGGTTAAAATAACACCATAAAGTGTCGTAACTGAAGTACAGAAGTTAGGTGACAAATACGTCAACGTGGACTTCTGGTTTCTGGTGTTTTTTGCCCCACCAATCCACCCCGACCTCCTGCCTAGTGGCGTTTGTCGCTCTTTATACTTGCGAGTTCATGATTATTTGGATTACATACGAATTGATTTTGTGGTATATATAAGAATTACAGTGCATTTACTTTTCGTAGGTATAGCTACGAACGGTGTATGAAACCAGCCTAAATATTCACTTGACAGCAGTGGAAGGAAATAAAATAGCATTTTGTTTTGCTGATTTTTGGGAAATTCAGTTAAAATGTGCGCTACGTTTGAATGGAAACTTGATTATAAATGTTTACACACTAGTATACTGATATAAGCACTATATACAAAAATAGATTTTAATACACATTGATGTTTTTACACGCCCATACACAGCATTTGAGCCATCTTTTTTCCATATACTGCAACTATAATATATCCTGTTGTGTCATCATGCTGCTTAGCGTACTGTATATTGTATGGGATAACAATGTTGTCACATATCTACCATGCAATTTATCTTTAGTAGTAAATAATTTGAGTATACCTGCACACACCAAAGGCACTGTAAATATTGTTTTTAATGGTATTTCTGTATTTATTTCTGTTGAACTGAATCAAATGTGCTTGTCACTTGGACTTGAACACAGCAAAGCTCTGCCGTGAACAAGACAGCTGACGGAAGAGATGTTGTAGTTTTGCATATGCAAATGTTTCAGTCATTGATAGGTACCTGAACACCTCTTTGAGCTGTTTGACCTTGTTGTCAGGGTACTTCTTGGCACTACTGTCGTCGAGGAAGGCTCTGGCGTACGCGAGAGGACCGGCGTTGACCTGGAGAAAAAAAAGGTCAAAGATCATGAATCACACTGAAGTGATACGATTTACAACAGCGTGACCTCGCCGTGCCGTACCTGGACGCTGATGCTGCCCTGCAGTTTGAGCTGCAGGCGGATCATGTCCACCTCGGAGGCCGAGCACAGCAGTCGCAGCTCGGCCACCTTGGCGCTCATCTCGTCTATGGCCACCTCGATGGGGCTCATGTCGGTCTGGTGCTGGTACATGACCGCTATACGCTTCTTCACGTAGGGGAAACAGTGGGTGGCTGGATGGGAATGAAAAAAATAGGACATAAATTATTCTTAAATTGGATACGGAGACATGTTGTGTCTCCGTGGTAACATTCATAATCAGGATATTAACCATGTTGCACCTTGTCACAACTCCCTATCAGTCAGCGTGATTATTAACAAGGCAAGATAACACCTGAACTTTGGGATTAAGTGGACAGTACAGTAATAAACCTCCCAGGGTCTTATCTGATTATCGTTATCTTGGCCAGACACCTGACAACAATAACAGATGGCAACCAGGAAGATACGCTTTGCTTCCTGACATTGCTACGGTGATAAGGCTGGCTGGAAACTCTTGTTTTGTTTCTTCATTCCACATTTTATCCTGCCACGATGACAAGTCGTTTTCATCGGCGTGTGACCTACTGGTGAGGACGGTCCGCCGTTTGCACTGCTCCTCCACCCCGCCCTGCTTCTTGCCCGACACCGTGAACGGCGTCTCGAACACGAAGCGGCAGATGTTGTGGCTCTTCTCGAAGTCGGTCTTCCTGTCCTCCAGCTCCTTGTCGTCTAGGTAGGGCGTGACGTGGGTCACCTGGATGTAGGCGTACTTGGAGTCCAGGTCTTTCGGGTTCACCTGTGGGTGCACAAAGACATTTTACTCAAACATAGATAGCTGTAAAATACCTCTAGTTGTGGGGGGAGAACTGATAGTTTGACATTTTGGTAAATGTGCTCAATAAAAAAATATTGATAGAAAAAACAGGCTTTTCATTGATGAGGTTTTGTATGGAGTTGTGTTGTAAACAGGACTTCAGGGTCTACCATTTACCGTCACAGTCATATAAACACACACGAATGGGATCCCACCTTGCCAGAGTCCTGAATGATCTTGACGTTCTCCTGACCAAACTTGTCGGAGTAGAGCTTCAGGAGCCTCTGGGAAATCTCAGACAGCGGCGTGAACTTTGGCTCCTTGTAGATGTATTCCTTTCCATCTTCATCCTCAAAGAAGCCCTGTGGAGAAGAAGAAGGACGTCAAGTGCCTGCTCATGAACTCTGGGCCATTTTATCACCCATAGCTAGGATAAGTCAAACCTTGAAAAGGACGGTTATCACCTGCCAACTTGTTCAATTTTTTTGCCATTTTCAATGATTTTTTTTATGTGAAAACTAAATAAACTACTTTACAAGAGGAGTTCTTTTTCAAGATTTGACAACTTGTGACCTATAAAGACAAAACACATTTCTGTCTCAGTACATAGAGTACAGACAAACAAAATACTACCCAGAGAGATTTGTCATTTAAGAGACATATGGCACACTACATTTGAGTGAGGAACTATATACGAAAGCTACTGAAAAGACTACGGAAGCACTGAGAAGCAAGTGAGAAAAGGCAATTTTGGCGATCCATTTTTTTAAGTCTGATCCAAAAGTAACATAGAAAAATTATCCTGGCACAACTTTTTTTTCGCCTGGTAAAACTCTTTTCCCCACGTGTTTTACAGATGAAAAAAAAATGTAAGTAACTAAAAATTATCCTGGCAAAACAGGTGAAAAAAGTTCACAATTTAAACTTTAAACTTAAAAAATGGATCACCAGAATTTTTTTTTTTCACTGGCCACTCAGGGCTTCCGTAAAGGACAACCAGTCAAACAAAGAAACACAAACATACAATAACTTTGGTGAATAAAAATCCAACACCGCATGCCAAGTTAAAAAAAAAGACCCAACAATAAAGAAAAGAGAGAAAACATCCGACATGCAAACTTCAGCTGATCACCTCATAAACATTATTTTATTCAAGCATATGTAACAGCTACTCAGTCGTGTCTCTAAGGAAAAGTAAACAGACGTGTGTGGGTGGAAACGGGCCAGTATAATCACTGAAGGGGGGAGTCCCAGAGGTTAAATGACTGATCATGGGAAAGGTTATGCCGCAATATCTGCATTTTAACTGATATTTGCCACTAATTTGATCAGCCCTCAAACGATATAATAATAATGCAAGGACATGGAAGAGCACACCAGGCCAACACACCCAGTTAAACCTTTATACACTTACCGCAGCCTTGGAGGGGGCGGAGAAAAAAAGAGAAATCTCTATTAAAAAGATACAATTCAATAGATAACATCTTGCTTATATGAAGAGTTTGGACTGAGTTAGCATTTATGCTGGGAAAAAAAACAGCTTTATTACTGTATTATATTGTTTTTTCTTTTGGAAACTCGGCCCCTTACCTGTCCAAAGAAGGCCACTCTGAAGTATGTGCCCAGCAGTCTTTTGCCAGAATGCATCACCTCCATCACTTTGGTATAGGCACGGTGGAGGGTGTCGTAAAGGTGAGTCAGTTTCTGTTCCACAAAAATCCACCAAGAACATGAGGAGAGAAAGGTTTATAACTTTTTAATAACGTTAATAAGTCAGTTATGCAGTGGAGGGTAAATCCAATGGGATGTTTTTACTGACAGTTTATTTTAAATCGCAATAATAATATAAATTTGTAACCACTTGGGGGCAGCAGAAACAACCTGTAAACACAACATTGACATATTATTACTGTTTAAGTTGATATGCTAAACTTGTTAGCAAACAGTTGCTAATTTACGCATTCAATTGGAGTTGTGTTTGTGTCCTCCTGATGAATGGAGGTTCAATATTTAGAGATGTTCCAATAAAATTTTTTCCTTCCCGATACCGATTCCGATACCAGCGTGATAAAAAAAAATATTCTTATTATTATTTAACAGCTGTTTGCTACTGACCATGTATGGATAGTGGACAGTAGTTGTCGATTGTAGATCGTAGATCGATACCCGATCACAAATTTTGGGCAGTATCGGACGCATTTCCGATACCGGTATCAGTATCGGAACAACTCTACCAATATTCACTCTCTTTTAGCTCTGTTTTTGGTCTCCACCAACTCCTGAGGGGAATATCAGTCTCTTTAGCTGCAAAATATTTAAATAATCATCAGTAATGTGGATATAATGACTGTAATGACTATAATGACTAAGTGTAAAAGGCAAATATAGAACAGCTAGAACAGTCTGGTAAGTTCAGAAACTTATTGTAATGTAGCCTTTAAAACCAGGAAAAGACAACACTTATGCCATATCACGATATTACGATATCCAAAATCTAATACGATATCTAGGCTCATATCACGATATCGATATTATATCGATATATTGCCCAGCCCCAACTTCTACACACATTATTAACAACTTTTCTTTTGTCCTTAAAAGCGCTGAAAACATAATAAATAGCATAGCATTATGGATCTATTGCAGGGTTATTGTTAATACTTTTTAAATCTTAGATGTACAGCATGTTCTCTGGCAGCTTTATGTAATGATGACTCTACTCTGACCCCTGTTCCATCACTGTGCAGTTTACCTCGAAGTCTCTGCGCTGCTCGTAGATGGGAATGATGAGCCTGTAGACGTCGGCGATGAGCTCATAACGCTCCGCCTTCCAGAGGCCATCGGCACACTCCTCCAACAGCTCCATCAGCACCTCCTGGACACGCACATGAATACATTTCGGCTCAGAATATTTAATTGCTGCAAAGCGGGACATTTCTGTTTGTCTAGGCGGCTACAGTGAGCTTAAACTGAGCATGGTGTTCCTGTAAAGACAGCAGACGTGGGTGGAAATGGATCTATCATCTCCTTTTTTATTATTGGGGGATGAGTTCAGCTCGTAAAGAGGAAAGGTTAGAAGGTAAAAGCGTTTTTTCATTGCTTGCAGATCTGTTGACCGACTCATAAAAGCTCACACATTCTCTCGCCGTCACTTTCAATTTTACTGGGTTATCAGAGATCTGGTCTCGGGCCTCTGTGTCAACAAGCCACTGTCCTTGAGCAAGAATCCCCGAACACCTCTAGGAGCCCTCGTCAGATTTCCCAAGGCTGCTCAGTGATTTTCTACGTGATTATTAACACCAAGCCCTGTGTCAAAGTCTACAGCACTGTCATAGTCTACTAACAGAGCAATAGATACTCTTAACAGAGATAAGAGCTCTTCTAGACAGTCATTATGGGACACGTGATGCCAATGAGGAACTTCAAAAACATCCTAAATGCCAGATCAACACAGTGGCACTGGCAGATATTCAAAGCACTGTGGAAAATCTCACAATACCTCATTGAAGTGAACGTCCTGCATCCCTACGTCCTCCATCATGGCCGCCTCCTCGTCGATGTTCGGAGTGGTGACTCGGAAAGCCGAGCAGCCCTGCCTGAACATGCCTAGCACGCAGATACAGAACCAACATAAGTGACATTTTCATTTTATTCCCTCAACGTTAACAAGAAAAAAAAGAACAGAAAAGTGACTTTTTTTCATGACACGTAACCTAATAAACTACAAATTCTACGTCGTAAAACATCATTGTAAGTGGAAAAATTAAAGGGATAGTTTGGGTGTTTTGAAGTGGGGGTTGTGTCAGTGTATTATCTACAGAAGATAACGGTAAACTGCCACTTCCAATTTACACAATAAGGGCATGTATGATGCCTCATGTGCTGAGTTCTATAAAGGGAAGGAGGTCTGAGGGGAGTTCAACCCACTCTGAAACACTCAGACATACGATATGTGAAGAAACATGAGAGGGGATCTTATCTAGGGAGTGTTTTTAACACGGGAATGAACGGATGACCCTTGGACGAGTGCTCAGGTGGAAGATGAAGCGTGTGGAACATGGCACACACCTACATATATATATATATATATATATGTATAGTTAAATTAAGTAAATAAATAAGGAAATATATTAGGTACCCTTCCCCTGCAAATAAATCCTCAAATATTTTTTTCAAATTGTTGCTGGTGTACTGATTTACTGCAGTATAGTCATAAAAAATGAGAAGGAATCTGCATTAATGAATTAGTTTTGATATGTGTAAGATATAAATCATTTTATTACTGTGCATAATCTTTCTTCGGTATACAACAAGTGATTCAAATCAATTTTATTGAGTGTGTTTAACGGTTATTCCAAGGTAATCTTTCTACTGTGTTAACCATTATATGGCCTCTGTTAATTGGGATTATAAAAATGCTAGAGTTCAAGCGGTTAGTTATCGTAAAAAGTATGCACACTTTTACTGTATATCCTCGACTCACCTTTCCTCCACAGGTACTCAGCTACCAGGGCAGCAACGTGCACGAAACACATGGCTGCCTGCAGATGAAGTAGACAAACAGTCACAGGTTAGCACAAAAAGTGAAATGTGCCTTTAAAAACTGAAATTGAAAATGTAATAATAATTTTTAAAAGAAATTAAAAATACCTCTGACAGATCTCCGTTCTTGTTGTGGATGCGAGCCATGCTGTCCAGCCAGGTTTTGCGGAGCTCGGGCGTGCTGGTGTAGGACTTGGCCAAGCTGTACTGGAGGTCCACCAGCATCTCCGGGTCGTTCTCGTGCTCCTTCATCTGCTCCGTGGCCATCAGCACCGTCCTGATGCGCTTCGTCAGGTCTTTCACGTCTGACGGAAATGCTGTGTGCTACAATAATAATAATAAATAATAATATTCATAGTCTCGTGATTACATTTATTTCTGGTTTGTTGTTCTTTTTGTACGGAAGCCCGGAGAGGCAAGTGAGAAAAAAATTATGGTGATGGTATTTTCTAAGTCTGATCTAAATTTCTTTCTTTAAAAAAAAGTTTTGCCATGATAATCTTTCTAAGGTCCTTAAAAAGAATTAATCTGTGAAAAAGTGGAGAAAAAAAGAATTGCCAGGATAATTAAAAAAAAAGAAAGAAAATCATCTGTGAAAACAGGTGAAAAAAAAAGTTTTGGATGGGGATTTGTTTTTTCAGGATCATTTTGGTGTGTCTGTTGTTGTAATACTCGTTTTGGCCACAATGAGTATTACAAAAAAAAAATCACCTGTCAAAACCTTTTTTTTCACCTATTTTCACATATGGAAAAAAATGTAAGGAAAATTATCACAACAACACCTTTTTTTTCACCTGTTCTTAAGTCATAAACACAAATATAAAACAATTTAGATCAGACTTAGAAAATGGATCACCGGATTTGTTTTTTCTCACTGGCTACTCAGAGCTTCCGTATTTGTGTGTTGAGTTGATGCAATAAAAAATGTCAAGGATTACTACTCTAAACAAGGTATGTTAATGGATTGATCAAGAGTGTCTCATCATCACCCCTCACCTTAATGCTCTTGTCACTGTTGGCACAGTTGTTAATGATGGAGAGAGACTGCTGGAAACGAGTACCCCCGATGCCGATGACATCAGCAATCAGCTGACTGACAGCGATTACCACCTGGGTGAATAGAAAGTAGGAACAAACAATCAATACTACACTAATGCATGACCTACAAGAACATGGTTTTCATACTTGGACACATACCTGCAGGTGCGTTCGTACAAAAGACTTGCGTCCGGTGTAGTCGAAGTTGCTTTTCATGAGGAAGTAGAGAAGATGGGCGGCGTCGCTGCGGATGGAGCTCAGCTTGGAGTTACAGCACTTGAGGATTTCGTAGCACAGAGAGGCACACATGTCGGCCCGGCCGTCGAAGAAGGTACAGGGGAACTGGAGGACACGTGGGGAGAGAGACGGGATGTAATGAAGGACAAATGGAAATCTAACTGTAAAGCCAGGAATCTCTGTCTGTGTGTCCTTCGCATATCTGGAGTATCGCTCATCCAATCAACTTCACACTTGGCGGGTGTATTGTTGGGGACCCAAGGGAGTGCAGTGTCGAATTTGGTGCAATTTGGACACATTCAATATTAATAAAGTTTGAATAAACAAGCACACAGAGCTGTGGGAGGAAACCGGAGCCCCCGGAGTAAACCCTGCCTTAAAAAGTGTGATTTAATGGGGTGTTTAAACAGAGAAAGGGAGACACCTTGTAGATGAAGGTCCTGAGTGAGGTGAAGACCTGCTTGAGGGCGGCCTCGGACTGAGGGATCTGCAGGAAGCACAGATGGACCTGGAACACTTTCTTCATCAGGGGGTTGTGACCATGATCTGAATTGAGCTGAATCTGAGGACACAGCAGAGCGTAAGAACCAACCAACCAACCGCAAATGTGATTAAGATGCAAAATGTCACGGCAGTTTGTATTGACCTTAAATCCCATGATGAAGATGCTGAGTGTGTCCAGCACCGTCAGACAGACCTCTGTGGACACATTGGCCTCCAGCAGGCACTGGCTGCTCACGTCTGCTTCCGTGTGAGAGTACACTGCACGGAAAAGCACAAACTCATGGTCACCGTTAAGAGATATCGCTTTATTAGAGCAATAAATGGATAGCAGCACATCATCAGCTTGATTAGGTTGTTAATCAGTATCAATGACTCAATGCATATTTGCCAAGTACTTATATTCCTGCTTGTGTATGGAAGGAGATAAGCTGTTATTGTTATTGCAACTCTGACTGGCTGCCAATAGAGGTCAGTAAAGGACATATTAAATGATGCCCCGTGATATGAAGTTATCAGATTTATGGTAAAAGTCCTATATAAATCAGGACAGGATAGCAAGGCTTACTGTTGTTGAAGGTGTGAGCGTTCTCCAGAGTCCCCAGCTGCTGAAGGCGGGCGTGCAAGATCCCCGCCCTGTTACGAGACACAGGCAGAGTCAGAGACTTCCTGTCTGGAGCTACAGGCCCCGCCCCCTCCTGGCTCCTGTTGGCAGAAGAGAAATAACCATTATCGGTAAGTTTGGATGTCAATTAAACTACAGCTATAAGACAGCAACGTTAATACATAGATAAAGATGGTCCGGAACTTATACAATTCAAGGTCTTACACAGATTTAATTTTTCAAAATCTCGACGATCTGAAATCTATAAAAAATATTGTAGACCAATGGGACAGATATTACGCTTCCTCTTGTAACCTGAGTCGTGTGTTTTTCTTTTGTCTGAGATTACATAAATTCTGGAGTGATTATTTTATGATCTTAATAAAAGTTCTGGGAAAGATTTGCCACATTTTTTGTATTCCCAATAAAAAGATGAATAAAAAAGAGGCACAAAAGGATCAGATGAAATCAAATGAGGAAGCACAGCAATAGAAAGAAACACAGCAGATAAATGAATGGAAAATGGTTTTAAAACAGAAACAAATGGCAGCATTTAATTAAGCAAAGTGAAACAAAAAGACAGCAGAAGTCTTACCCATGCAGGAGGGGGCCCGGGGCCGCGACATTAACCACAAAACAACTTGCCAGCAATGTTAAAGAAGAGAAAACAAACCAAGAGGCAAGGGGTTAAAAGATTCATTAAGGCCCAGTGTTTGCAAGTCGGAGCCATATTATTGCATAGATGATGAACATAATTAGTTTCAGTTCAAGAATCAGCTCATAAATTCAGTGTAAAAATGGCATCATTTATGTCTTTTGAACACTCTACCTGACGATGAATCTCTTCCCCATGTATCTAAACTGATGAAGGCAGACTCTGCAGGACAAACACAAGTCAGTCAGAGAGCAATACTAAACTCAAGACCTTGCATTCACGAGGTTGTATAGTTCTGTACTTACTCTATCAATGTAAAGAAGTCCGTCAGTTCTAAGGGCGCTGCTTTGTTCCAGTATGAAAAAAGGGCCTCTGAGGTGATGAAATGGTAAGAAAAGATT
Organism: Hozukius guyotensis; assembly: GCA_916700995.1. NCBI lineage: Eukaryota > Metazoa > Chordata > Actinopteri > Perciformes > Sebastidae > Hozukius > Hozukius guyotensis. The sequence continues at coordinate 86,127 of CAKALU010051821.1, read as the reverse complement.
ACTACGATCGTATGAACTTGTGTCAAAATCCAGAACAACGACTGAGACAGGCTCTCCTACCTTCTGACATGCTCTTGAGGATGTGCAGAAAGCACATGAGCAGGTTTTTGATCTCGTCCCGGTCCAGTTTGTCGCAGCGCAGCACGGTGCTGCCCAGAGCCGACGCACACTGGTTCTGATGTGCAAAGTGAACAAATGAAAGAGAAAAAAAGGGTTTTAGTTATCGGGCGCAGAGTTGCAGAAAAATCGAAACTTGAAAGAGATAGAGAACATCACTCAAACAAGCCAAAACTTCAGAGATGAGAAATGTCAAGTAGTTTCCTGGGAGGGGAAAACACGTCTGCTGCAGCAGCTCTGTGCTTCCAGATAGCAACATCAGTAGCAGGTTTGAGGAAACACATTTACAGTTACACTACAACATCTCAGGAAATAATTGAAAAAGGGCTACGAGTCAGCGGTCAGCTCGACAACCGTATTGGTAAAAGCACACACACTCCACTCAGAAGAGAACAATGTTGGGAGGATTTTGGACGTATTGTACAGATACAGTTTGTTTTTGTAGTTTCTGCATCTCTTTGTAGTCATTTTGCTTCTCGTTTTGGTCGTTTTGCATCTCTTTGTTGTTTTGTGTCTCTTTTTGGTTGTTTTGTGTCTCTTTATGGTTGTTTTGTGTCTCTTTTTGGTTGTTTTGTGTCTCTTTATGGTTGTTTTGCGTCTCTTTTTGATTGTTTTGTGTCTCTTTATGGTTGTTTTGCATCTCTTTGTATTTGTTTTGTGTCTCTTTATCGTTGTTTTGCGTCTCTGCATGGTTGTTTTGCATCTCTTTGTAGTTGTTTTGTGTGTCTTTATGCTTGTTTTGCATCTCTTTTTGGTTGTTTTGTGTCTCTTTATGGTTGTTTTGCATCTCTTTGTAGTTGTTTTGCATCTGTTTTTGGTTGTTTTGCATCAATTTGTACTCGTTTTGCTTCTCTTATTGGTCACTTTTTAGTAGTTTTGCATCTCACTGTAGTCGTTTTGCGTCTCTTTTTGGTCGTTTTGCATCTCTTTGTAGTCGTTTTGTGTCTCTTTTTCTCATAATTTTGTGTCTCTTTTTGGTCGATTTGCATGTCATTGTAGTCGTTTTGTATCTCTTTGTATTCATTTTGCATCTCTTTTTGGTCATTTGGTTTCTCTTTTTGGTCATTTTACGTCTCTTTTTGGTCATTTTACTTCTCTTTTTGGTCAATTTGCATCTCATTGTAGTCGTTTTGTAACTCTTTGTATTCACTTTGCATCTCGTGTTGATAGTTTTGCATCTCTTTGTAGTCATTGTACGTCTCTTTTTGCTCTTTGTAGTCTCTAAACTGGAATTCACTGACGCAAAAAGTACCAAGATCTGGTTTACTGAATCATAACAAATCAGAAATGTGCTGTACAATTGTGACCAAAAGTCTCCGGTTGAGCGCTCACAAAGGTCAAACAGAATACTTGTATAGGTATGTTTTCCTCATCCACCCTCTGGCCTGCAGCTTGTTTGTCATTATCACTGTCACTGTCCTGCAGCAGGTCAGGCAGGGGCACAGAGAGGAGGGAGAAGTCCATGGTGACCCGCTTGGTCGCACGGTTCAGAGGTGGGACTCTGTCCTCGGGGTCCAGGGGGAGAGGGGGCACGTTGACAGAGTGCCTCCTGGTAAATCTCTCCTTTGGGTGGGAAGTTACAGAGCAAGGAGAAGGGGTGTGGGAGCTCTGGAGGAGGGGGTGGGAGGAGAGCGTGGATGTCCCAGAGTGAAGATAGAGCAAATTCATGGAAGTGCCGAGCAAACTATCAACCTTAACCCTTATGTGTTTTGTTGACATTGACTTTACTTTCATTACACAAAGCAAATTATTCAAGTATCTACCTTCTCCAGGGAGTTGGTCTTGTCACTGCTCTTGTCCAGCAGGCTGTTTCCAGAGTCGGTGGAGACCAGAGAGCCTCTGGAGTCTGCATGGTGAACTGAGCTGACGTTGGGAGTGGAGCTGTGAGGGGAGGCTGCAGGGATAGAGCACAAAATATACTCAGGATTAAATCTACAGTGTACTAGTTAACATACAGAAGAGCATTTACATATGTTTCCAAGTTAAAGATCGCAAAAACAACATGGAAAATGAGGCTAGACAAAGTAAAGGGATGTTAGCTTTATGATGCACTTTGAAAATGATGATTAAGTTTCAGCTTTAAAATGTCACCAGAAAGTAATAACCCAGGTAGAGTCGTGGACGGATTATGAGACAATAGGCCCCTGGAAACAGACATATAATGGGCACCCACCCCTCCTACATTAGAACAAGAGCCACAGATGCAAAGAGACATGTTTTTGCTCGTTTTGCACCTCTTTTAGGTCATTTTGCATCTCTTTGTAGTTGTTTCGCATCTCTTTGTAGTTGTTTTGTGTCTTGTCATGGTAGTTTTGCGTCTCTGTGGTAGTTTTGCGTCCCTTTTGATAGTTTTGTGTCTCTTTTCGGTAGTTTTGCAACTCTTTAAGGTCATTTTGCATTTCTTTGTAGTCGTTTTGCATCTCTTTGTAGTCATTTTGTGTACCTTTGTTGTCGTTTTGCATCTCTTGGTGGTCATTTTGTATCTTTTTGTAGTCATTTTGCATCTCTTTGTGGTTGTTTTGTGTCTCGATTCGATTGTTTGGTGTTTCGTTTTGGTATTTTTGCATCTCTTTTTGGTAGTTTGCGTCTCTAGGGAAGATTTGCGTCTCTTTTTGGTAGTTTTGCATGTCTTTGTGACTTCCCAACAAGAAATGTTAGCAGTAACTTCAAACAGAGGCTCTGTCCCAGAGGCCCAGTAGGCCCATTCAGTAATCCGTCCATGGGTACAGTAGATCTTTGAGAGAACATTTTGCTCATTATGAAGATTTACAAAAGAATTCCAGCTGCGTGAGCTGTACTTACAGTATACACTCATTAATGGTAAGATAGTGGAGTGAGGATTTACCTGTTCCAGAGATGACTCCAAACACATCTTTGTGGAGAGCATTTTCTATGCAGCTCCCAGGTTTCTGAGGGGTCACCATGGAGTTGGGTACCAGGGAGTCCTCCCTGGTGTTCTGGGACAGAAAGCAACAAAATGAGCTGGTTCAGCTCTGCAACAGAAACATTAATATTTCCTTGAAATATTCAAAAGAGTGACATGTTATGCAGATATCTTGCTGGGAACAGATACAAGCTGCTATTCACTTTCCCACCACTAGGTGTCAGGCTTACATTGTGGTTGCTGAGAGGGGCGGCCTCCTTAATGTCAAGTCTGTAGACATTCTCCTGGAGCAAACCAAACAGAGGGAGGTAGAGGGTGGCGAGTCTGGCCTGCTGGCTCTGGAATGACAGAGTAGGAGCTCATGAGTCAAAAATTGTGACCCAAAACCCCAAATTAAAAATCATCTCTGGGAGTTCAATGTACAGCAAAAGGTGGTCGAGAGCTGTAGAACTCACTTTCGCAGCATAGCGGTCGTCAAACGTGTGTTTGATCATCAGCCCCTTGAGCACCTGGATGGCGATCTGACGGACCTCTCGAAACTCCTGAAGGGCGCCGCCCACCTCCCTCATCAGCAGCCCCACCAGGAAGTGGTTTCGACAGAAGTCGTCAGTCAGAGAGTAGTCCAGCTGAAGATCTGACGCACGCATCAATCAACAGAACATTCAAATTAAAGAAACAGAGAGAACAGGATGCAGAGAACAAGCAGAATATAAGTCTTTTTACCTTGGAACCTTTGAATTCGGCCTTTTCCAAAGGGCATGGGCAGATTGAGAGGGACAAAGTGCTCGTGGTTGCAAACAACCCGCAGGAACTCAAACTTGAATTCATACAAAGTCTAAAAGGAACACAAGAGAAAATACATTTTAGGGAAGCTTTAAGTGAGCTTTAACTTCATGTTTAATGACTTGAATGAAACCATTAAAGATGATCTGTTAACCTTGGGGTCTCCAGGCATAAAACAGTTCATGTAGTTGTTGATCTGCTTGAACACGAAGCCTCTGTCCATGAAGGTGAAGCAGCGCTGAGTGAAAAGGTGAGTGAAGCATTATAAATCGAGCTGAATTTTCTTTGAATTAAACCGAATCATTGTTTTAAATCAGGCTGAGCAGGATGATTTATATGTATATATCTCTACCGACCCTAAACTCATCTACATATCAAAGGGCAGTACAGCATCACTGGGAGGAGTGCCAACCTTGATGAAAACTGCCAAGCTGTGGTTGGCATTGCGAGCCGCATCCAGGTTGTCCTTGTATTTCTGGGTGATGTGTGGCATCAGCATGTTCACCAGAGTCTCCACCGCATGGTTGAAGGATGCTGAGAAACGTTGGTTCCTGGAGAGCTGGACGAGGAAGGGACAAGACAAAAGAGGAGGAGAGGTTTAGGGCTCGGAGGGAAAGGGGTTCAAGAAAAGAAGAGAAGACTAAAACAAGACCTACCTTGACCTTCCCGCTCTCTATGAGATAATGAGCCATTGATTTCACCAGAGCTTCGAAGAAGTACCAGGAGTACTGCAACACAAACACAGAGTCACTGCGGGGAAAACTACCACCCTAAATGTAATTTACAAAAGATATTTTGGTGCACCCACTTCAATGTTATCAGCATATTGAATGGGCATTGTCAGTGGTTATCAGCCTTTTAGATATGAGTTAGAAGGGGCCTGCTACACCTACTAGTAGGTTCAGAAGGCTGTTATCGTCTATCGAGGGCATTAACCCTTTAGTTAGGTACTGTAATAGTTATTACCTTCAACAGCTTGTTGCTAGTCAGGAAGTCTGTGGATGGCTTGAGAATGGCTGTCATGGCTTTAGCCAGCTCCTCATGAACTGTTTTTACATTGGTGGAGGAATAAGGCTCCGGCTTAAACACAAACTGAGAGAAAAAAAAATCATAATGTATCAAATTACTTTCTACAGAAACACACAAATATCAGCAAAAATAAAATATAGTGCATAAATACAGTGAGAAAAGACTGCACCTTGATATAAGATCTCAAGTAATGCTCAAGCCCTTCTTCGTGGCACTGCGCTACAACATGAACCATCACCCTGCAGAGAAACAGATAATGACATAGAAATATAAAAGAATAAGAAAGGAGGGAGAGAGGCTCGCCAGAAGGAACAAGCCAAAGATGGGGATTACATTTATTCATTCTGAGGCACTAACACCTCATTTACACACTGCCTACAGAGCTTCAAAGACTAGACGCACACAACGGAGATATATAAGACACATGCATGGAGTGTGCGAGCCATAGGTGAGTGTCTAATGAGAGAAAGGATTCAGGCTATTAAAGAGAAACAGGGAGATGAACCAGATGTAAGTGCTGTTATTATCATTTTCTACGGATGAAGTATGTTAAAAGAGACCAAAAATATTGCTTTCTGCTGCTGGAAACCAGTTAAGTGTGTTTGTGTGTGTCTTGCCTGGTCACGTTGACAGCCACATCCTCGTGTGTGGCTCTGGTTAGCACGCAGAACAGCTGGTTGAGGATGGTGGGCAGAAAGTTAACCATTACATGACCCTCCATCGCATGGAGACTCTAAGAGAGAAAGGAGGAAGTATGAAAAGAATGTCAGTAGACTCTGGCTTGTCATTTTCCCTTAAATGCTAGATTACAAGATTGCATTTGATGAGGCATGAACAAAAGGGTGTGTTCGTTTGACAGGACCCAACCTGCCAAAATCAAAAATAAATTAATAAATAAATAAATTACTTGGAAAATGAATAAATATGTCATTAAATGTAGCAAAGATAATTAAAAAAATAAATGTAGCCATTAATTAATTGATCAAATGTGACATAAATTGATATTTCTGTTTTAATTTGCTTCTTTATTTATTAATCTTTGTATTAATTCCCTTATTTATTTACTCTTCTCTTTAATCTTCCCCTTTATTATGTATTCATTTTTATTGTTTTATTTATTTATTTTTGCATTTATGTATTTATTTTTTATTTATTTTTTTATTTATTTTTGATTTTGAGAGATTCCGTCCTGCATAGTTCCTGTGTTTTTTTTCTGTGTATATGTATATATATATAGTTATGTAAGTATTTATTCTTTATTCATTTTTAAATTCATTTATTTATTTATTTTGGCAGGTTCCGTCCTCCATAGTTCCTGTGTATTTTTCTATGTATATTTTTTAGATAATTTTTTTATTTATTTATGTATTTATTCTTTATTCATTTAAATGTAGGTATTTTTTTTTTTTTTTTTTTTTTTTTTTTTTTTTATTCATTCATCTATTTTTTATTTTGGCAGGCTTCGTCCTCCATAGTTCCTGTGTTTTTCTTGGCACATTAGAAACAAAAGGCCAGAATACCTTCAGGTATTTCACCAGCTCCCCCTCTGAAGCTTGTTCTGACATCTCCATGATTCGACAGTGGTGGAAGAAGTTATGCAAGTGCTGATCCTAAAAGAAACATATTATTGGAATACATATTTTATTTGCATTTTAAAATACATTATCCAAGGACAATGAGCAGATGATAATAATGGATACCTGAGTGTAAACTGTGGAAACGAGATGAGTTGAGACTTTGAACAGGGGTTTTCCTCCGTCGACCCATTTGATCTCCGAGCCAGAGTGCTGCAATGACAAGTTGGCAACAATTACTGCACTTGATACTGAATAAATACGGCAATGTGTTGATTTATGCTCAGGCATAATTGACAAATGAGTGACAGTAAAAATAAGAAGACAAGCTGTTTTTCCATATGGCTGCAGTGTGCAAGATAGACAGAATAAGACTTTTTTTAAACTAGAGTTCTTTTTCAACATATGTCCGACCAAATTACTGAGTTTATAGGCTCAATGTTAGCTCATTTTGAGAAAAGAGATTCTTACACAGGCAGTTCAATTTGAAATTAGCACTAAGCACAATGAGCCACTCTTGTGTACATATTAATTAAATGTACAATAAACCCATTAGCCTTGGTTCAAAGAAACAACACTGTTAGCTTTAATGGATTAGATTTTAATGCTGATCAGATTCCATGTGGAAGCCTGTTAAACCTCAGAAAGGTCCCAATCCAATCATAGCTAATAAGATCTTTATCCTTTAACCACAAACTGCATCAGGTCCTACATGGTAATGTGAGAAACCCCATCTTTGAAAGCAATTTGGGAAATTGTTTGAGGGCATTACAGGAAAATACTTTGACCTACAAAACAACTTGCAACTAAAGCAGAATCTCCGGTTCTGAAAAGTGAAGCCGATACTGAAGTGCCTTAAACTTGCATCCTTTCTAATAGCCAGCAGGGGGTGACTCCTCTGGTGGCAAAAAGAAGTCTGATTGTATAGAAGTCTATGAGAAAATGACCCTACTTTTTACTTGATTTATTACCTCAGTAAACATTGTAAACATGAGTTTATGGTCTCAATCGCTAGTTTCAAGTCTTCTTCAATACAGCATGATGTTCATTTAGGAAATTATGGTCCCATTTAGAGACAAATAGACCATAAAGCAGGGGATGCTTTAGGGCGTGGCTACCTTGTGATTGACAGGTCGCTACCATTCTAGTCTAGGTGTTGTCAGTGTTTTTTGTCTCAGAACTTTAACCCTTTCACAGTCAAAAACCAAGATGGCGACGGCCAAAAACCAAGATGACAAGGGCCAAATTGTCGAACTCAAGGGTTCAAAACCGTAGTCCATAAACCAATGGGTGACGTCACGGTGACTATGTCCACTTCTTATATACAGTCTATGATCTAAAGCTCTTACATCCTTTACTCAAACAGAATATTGCAGCCATCAATGTCTTGCCATAAATAACAAGAAGACCGGCAACATAAGAATCAGATGTTGATAATAATCTTTTTATTTACCTTGTTGATACCATCCTGGGAGCCGAGGTACCCGGCGGGGAGATTGGCGGCCACCAGAAGCAGCTGTTCATTCATGATGACTCTGCCATCCCTTAGCAGAGGCAGCCATGCTGAACCCACTGTGTGTAAAGCACATGTTTGTAAAGTAGTGGTAATACTGGGGTGACTGCAGCATAAACATCACAATTTGAAATATCTCCATCTACTGGGGAGTCTAAGTAAAGTGTCAAACTGCTTTTGCCCATATTATGCGCGCCAGATATTAACATGAATTCACTGTATTGTTTTTATTTAAATACCCGCTGGTGCTTTCACTCAGCGGGGGGAGACGTGACAGAAAGCTGCAGCCTACCTGGAGACTCCAGCAGGTCTTTCTTCTTGCTGTTGCTGTCGCAGCTCACATGATAGAAGGTGAAGAGAAGGTGATGCTTCTCATGCAGCTGAGTAGGCAGCTCTATCTTTATCTGAAGGCGAGAAAAACACAGATTCCTGGGGTTGATTTCCTAATACAGAGGGAGCTTTGTTCAGGGAAATGCTGGTAAAAAATGCCCGAGGCGCATCTCCAGTGAGGATTCAATGTTGAATTGAAAAGTGCTCAAACAATACGAGAAGAGGTGAGAGGTACCTCCTTACTTCAAAACACACACTGCAACACCTATATAACTTTTTGACTTTGTCATAGAGCATATCAGACTCTCTCCATTGATGGTTTTAGCCATTAATAAGCATATTACACAATGCATTATATTAATAAAACTGATTATGTGTAACACAGTAGCACAGACATACCTCATCATAGAACTCAGGGTTCTGCTGATGGTGCAAGACGGTTGCATACGCCTGCTTAGTGAACAGAGGACCTCCTGGATGACCGTAGATGCACTGCAGTAGATTCAGAAAGCAGGAGATAATTAAACATGACATGACTAGTTAGTCAAGACTAACAAGTCCAAAGTCACAACTAACAAGTCCAAATTCATGACTAACAAGTCCAAATTCATGACTAACAGGTCCAAAATCATGACTAACAAGTCCAAAATCATGACTAACAAGTCCAAAATCATGACTAACAAGTCCAAAATCAAGACTAACAAGTCAAATGTCAAGTCCCAAGTCAAGACCAACGCGTCTAAAGTCAAGTCCCAAGTCAAGGCAGAGTCCCAAGTCAAGACCAACACGTCTAAAGTCAAGTTTCAAGTCAAGACAGAGTCTAAAGCCAAGTCCCATGTCAAGACCAACAAGTCTATAGTCAAAACGAAAGCCAAGACCAACAATTGAATGTCAAGTCCCTAAACTAAGACCAAAATGTCCCAAATAAGGACAAACAAGTCTCAAGTTAAGATCAATGAGTACAAAGTCAAGTCCCAGGTCAAGACCAATGTCGAGACCAACAAGTCCAAAGTCAAGTCCCTAAACCAAGACCAAAAGGTCCCAAGTTGAGTCCCAAATAAAGACAAACAAGTACCACAAGACCAACAAGTCTGTTGCATGTCTTTGTTGTCAAAACAAAAGTCATCAGCCTGAAGTCTGACTTGAGTCCACGTCATGTGATTCGAGTCCACACATCTGTTGGTTTGAATTTTGCCATTTTAGACTCTGCGGGTTCAGTATACAAAGAGCTGAAATGATAACAGCATTTCCTGATATGTAAACGCACCTTCACCGGCTGGGCTTCATCCTCATCAGAATCCTTGAATTCAATGCACACTGCAATATTCCTGGCCTGGGCAGGGCAGACAAAAAAAACACAGGCAGATTATAAAAGCAAGAACCAGTTCCAAGACATCGCTGTTGGCCTGGAACCAATTTTTGCCAGACTCGCTGTGTCCATTATTGTCTATAAAGAGAAGGAAAATATTTCAGGCAAAGGTTTGCCAGCTCTCATTTAAAATAAAAGAGAGCAGAGAGACAGATGGTGGAGAGAGAAGGCAGGTTGGTTTGCTATATGGAGCTGACCTAGTGAAAATACCAACCCTGCATTAATGTATTAATCAGAAGCTGCTGCTGCTGCTCTGCGTAAGGATAATTCTATCCAGCTCTGCTGCTTGGCTGAGCGAGCCTGAGGCGGTTGCCAGTTGTCTCGTAGGCTAAACGGGAACACAATACGATGATGATAAGAGAATGCCGGCCAAGCAAAAGCATCGCTTTCCAAAAAAGGGATAAGTCATATGTTTTGGAGGGATTTTATGTTACATGTAAAGGGCAAAATACGGATTATCCAGATCATGTAACCAGCAACAGAAAAGCTCAAATGTGTATTGCTATGCATCCGTACTGCTCTTACCTTAGCAAAGGATTTCTGTCCGTCATATTTGAGGTGTTTCGGGTACACATAGAGGTGGTTTTTATAGATGGTGAATGGTTGGGAGCACTTAGCGATGCAGGGTACGAACTCCTCCACCTCCAGAAGAGCGCTGCCGGGCCCGTTGCCTTCAAAGTTCCTCACGGGGATGTAGGAGGAAGTGACGCAATCTGCGGGCAGGAAATGAGGTTAAAGGTTAAAGTCTGATGATTATAAATAGACGATTTAGAGTGATTTTGTAAATATTTGGAGGGTTTACTGGTTACATCCGGGGCCACGCTGTCAATCGTTACATCTAAGTTCCCTAAGAGCACGGGGAGTTTGGCCATTTTCTCTGGTCTGTTGGGAAAACAGACATAAAAACAGCAATGACAACAATGTATCAAACCCAGTTATGGTGTATTTGAGAGAGAGGGGTAAAGCATACTTTCTGAAGTCAGTAAGCAGTTTGAACATGTCTTCGTCTGACAGCTTGCTGCTGTCCTGTCTGTAAAGAGCCGAGAAGCGAGAGCTTTTGTCCAAAGTTCCTGATGCGTCTTTGAACACAGGCCTGCAGAGACGAAGGAGAAAAAAAAAGCACATCATTGAATCTACTGGAGAAGGAGCACATTTCAGTTCCACACTAGTGGTTCAAAGATTTGTGTCTCCCAGCAGGCCGACTTTCATTTGACAGTTTCCACTCAGTTTATATGCAGCAGCTTTCTAAATCTGAATCACTATGTGGTATTATGGCAAAAGAGAATAAGTCCTCTTGATTTTTGGAAGCTTATGTTTTTCCCTCAACAGCAAGAAATCGTGTATATGAGTCTTGATGCAGGGATTAACTTTCTTTTGTTGCTGTTTTTTGGGTGGATTATTTAGACGGAATAACAGAAAGTTTACGAGCAGGCCGCCATGTTGTTTCCTGTTTGAAACGACGAGCAGAAAACCAGGGGCCAATCACGTGCATTTCTCGATAGGGTATGTCTCCGCTTGAACGGCCAGTTGAGTCAAAGAGTGTGGAAGCAGAGAGATGATACTCTGGTGGGTTTTTTTTACAACAGTCCCTGACGCCATTTTGGACTGAAAATGCATTGTCAAGACAATGAGTCCAAAGTCAAGACTAACAGGTTCAAAGTCAAGACTAACAAGTCCAGAGTTAAGACTAACAGGTCAATAGTCAAGTCCCAAGTCAAGACAATGAGTCCAAAGTCAAGTCCCAAGTCAAGACAGAGCACCAAGTTAAGACCAACCGGTCCAAAGTCAAGACTAATAAGTCCAAAGTCAAGCGTTTAATAAGTCAAAATGCTTATTTTATTGTTCCACACAGGCCATTTCGACAGAATATGACAATAGAATAGAAATAATTTTGTTTTATGTTTTACTGGCGTTTTACTGGCGTCCAGTAGATGCTTTCAGTCCAAAATGGCGGAACCGTAGCTTTGCTGCTGGGTGCTGTTGTTGCAATGGAACGAACAATTGGTTTTTCACTTCTTGGCAATATACGTTCTTTGGTGAAGCAGCGCGTCCCCTAGTGTCCTCGCCGGACCTGGTGGACATGTACCGCTGGATTTAACATTACAGATATGACCACTGACTATTTGTATAACAATTTAGCCACACATTCACAGACTGACTGTACACGGTCCAGCCATATACTTGGTTTTAAGTGGGGGGTTTCATACCTTGCAGCCCAGGCAAACGGCATCCTGTACTGTCCCAGTCTGCTGCAGGCTGTCTTAGCATTCTTCAGCACCTTTTGAGCCATCTACAGGCAGGTAAGAAAATTCATTTTTACTGATGAATCATTCGAGATGACTTGAGCACACTGTGATTTACAGCCACATTCTCTCTGTTAATCTCTGTACCTTGGCGGAGTCTGAGCTCTTCATGTAGGGTTCAGTGCAGTGGGTGATCCCCCCCTGCAGGACCTTCTCAACCCTGGCCACCAGGAAGATCTCCGGATGGGGGCATGTGACTGAGAACACCCCCTGTCTGGGGTAATGGAGAGCCCCCGCTGGGAGCCCACTGGCCTGCCTCTGGCCAGCCAGGGGACCATCCCCACTGCCGTTAACTTGTCTGCTACTGGAGCCCGATGTCATTTGTCGGACCAAAGGGTGGTTGAGATCCACGTGGAAGTCGGCCGAGATCTTTCTGCTGTTCTGGACGTCGAAGAGGGACAGGACCACGTAGAAAGGCTCCACCTTTGATGGAAGAGATGAAGGGGAAATATTTTTGTGATGGAAGTGGAAGATGAGAGACAAACAGAGAGAGTGAAAAACAGCAGGAAACAGGAAAAAAAAAAAAAGGAAACAGGAAAGAGCAGCTTAAGGGACACAAGTCCGAAGTCATGACTAACATGTCCAAAGTCAAGACTAAATGTTCAAGGTCAAGACTAACAGGTCCAAAGTCAAAACTAATAGGTCCAAAGTCAAGACTAATAAGTCCAAAGTCAAGACTAACAAGTCCCAAGTCACGACCAACGAGTCCCAAGTCAAGTCCCAAGTCAAGACCATTGAGTGCAAAGTCAAGACCAACGAGTCCCAAGTCAAGTCCTAAGTCAAGACCATTGAGTGCAAAGTCAAGTCCCAAGTCAAGACAATGAGTCTAAAGTTAAGTCCTAAGTCAAAACCAGTGAAGATGAAAGCAGAGATCAACAAGTCCAAAGTCAAGTCCCTAAACTAAGACCAAAAGGTCCAAAGTTTGAGTCCCAAATTAAGAATAAATGTAAAAAAGTCAAGACCGAGTGAAGACCAAAGAGTCCAAAGTTCAGTCCCAAGTCAAGACCAACAAGTCCAAAGTCAAAACGAAAGCCAAGACCAGCAATCTAAAGTGAAATCAAGTGGTGGAAGTTGGAAGATGAGACAAACAGAGCGAGTAGAGGAAAGAACAGCTTAAGGGAAACCCATCCTTCCTAATGCACTTCTCATTTTCCATCAAGTCAAAATGTACCATTGATGTAATTCATCTGCCCATTCACTCTTTCCACCATGCATTTCCATTACACAAACTCATTTATGAGTGTGTGTGTATGTGTGTGTGTGTGTGAGTATCAGAGTTAATAGCTGTGGTTTCCCAGCTGAGTGCCGAATGTAGAAGGAGTCCTCTTTCTACAGAGACAGAGACCTCGGAGATTGACGGCAGGAAACCAGCCTCAGACTGGTGCTAATGCACGGTGGGAGGCCCAGGCTGGTTGCCATGGTAGCGGCCATTCCTCGTGCCAACGACACCAGTTTTGACGGGGGCCAGCCAAGTGGGCCATCTGAACTGTCTGTGATCTTCTTAACTGATTTAGACCTCGCCCTCGTTTGATAAAAGGCCATTTCCCGGAATTATGCTAGAAGCGTGTTTTTGTACTTGCAAATGCATTCACAGAAGTGTGATTTCTATGTCAGACAGTGTGGTTTGTCATTAATCCTTGTTCCTCACTAGGGACATTTTTCGCTTGTGGAAAATAATATAATTTTATGGCAATTTTTTGACAGACATTTTTTGTCCTCCAAGGACATCAAAGCAACTTTTTTTAAAGTGAGGCACAAGGGTTAACACCTTTTACTATATTTGACTGTTTTTCATTGAAACATACATTAGTCGTCGGCCCCTCTTCATTCTCTGTGACGCAGCCCTGCAGGTTGAAAGACAGGTCGTTACAGCTGACCAGGACTCTCTTCCCGAACTTCTCTTCAAACTGCCGCACGTCCGGCTCAATGCCAGAGAAGTCCAGTTTCTGTGGAAACAGTAGATGGTGTCAAAAATCGAATTAAATTGCCACAGGAGAAACTTTTGGTCATGAAATGGATGAATAACAGGAACAAAACTGACTAAACAGAATACACAGGGCTTTGTAGTCGGGTATTATCTTCGTCACCTGTGTGTCAGGGTCCAAAGTGAACAGTTTCAGGCGAGCTTCACTCCTCATTTTGGACTCTATATCTCTGGCAGTCTGTTGAACAAAGCAAAAAAAAGGGATTGAACATCAGCAAATCATTTAAAAAGGAAATGGGATGAAAACCATCACGCTGTCCATATCAGAGGCCTGGGTTGGATTTACAGTATGAACTCGGGAAATCCAAGGACAGTGTATATATTCAGTGTGGTCACGCAATGTAAATTCACATCCACCTTTGTAAAGTCCAAGTCTTATTTGGAAGGATATATAAAAGATGATGATAAAATGTTTTACTGCTTCACAGCCGAGATATATGGCAGGTCTCAGATTTGGGTTCACCAATACACAATGAACATGATAAACCTATTGTTTCTTATTAGGACTTATTAGGTTTTCATACACAAATTTTGGCAAACAAACTCTCACATAGATCCCTTTCTACCCTTAAAGCTGTAGTAACTTACTATCATCCTCCTGAGGAAGGTAAGTCCAATATTTACTCTCTTTTAGCTCCGTTTTTGGTCTCCACCAACTCCTGAGAAAAATATCTGGCACTTTAACGGCTAAATGCTCCACTATGTTCACCAGCTAGTCGCTGGGCAGGTAATGTACATAGCTGTGGTTGGAAACAATGTGCCTCATGCGAGAACATTTTCGTATTCTTGTCTTAACTTTCTCTTACTTTTGTAAGAGAAAGTGTCAACTGGTAGCTGGAGACGTGTATAGTAGCTGCCAACTGTTCCTAATACTAGGATGGGTTAAATGCACAGACTAAATTTCACAATAAAAGTTGATTTCCATTTTTACAACACTTACGTTGTGGGCCGTAAAACCAAAACAATGAGCTAAAAGACGCTAAAACATCCCGCATTATTGAGAAAAATTGCAGAATTGGGTCCCTTCAAGCGACCTCTTTCTCATTACACATTGTCATTTGATCCATTTTTGTTATGAAAATATTGATTAGTGCACCTTTAACTCTATATGTTGACTTGGTAAATAGAGCAAATCACAGGCTATGCCTTTAAAAGTTTGTTTTCAGACTGCCACGTTCCACTCCTGTTTAGCACGAGTGTTGGCCTCATCTGGCCTCTGCATTTGGAGACCATTCACACTACTATACCAGATGTTTGCTTGGTTAGCACCAGCAGGAAACCTGGTTGCAGCTGCTGTTTAGCAATTCAACTCAAAGAAATCACAGTTCAGACTGCTTCCAAGTGGTGGTGAGCATTGTTTTTTAATGTCGCTACAGATGGGAAAAACAGGCTACCTGAAAGCTGTCTTGAAAACTTCCGGACGAGAGGTCTGCTTTTCCATGCTCCTCATCTGTTGGAGAGATCAACACGAGCTCTGTTAGCTGAGGCAATTATATAAAAACATAATGATGTGTTAGCCTCTCTATGAGGAGGAAAGGGGAAATTACATAACAAAAATATTGATAATTAAGTTATTTATCAAGCAAGGAAACATCCTAGAGGTAAGTTATTCCATGGGGTACAGTCGAATTGGAGAAGCCCACAGGTGCAACAAGCATCAAACAAACACTGCGAATAAATACATGCAGAAATAATTGAGCTGCTAAGACAGACAAACAAGATGTCAAAGAACTAATGCACAAAAACACACCGTCGTGCAGGTCTCCGTTCCTCTTCTCCTGCATGGCCTGCTCGAAGCTGCTGTGGAGGATCTTGTTGAGGGTGCCGATCCACTCCTCCATCTCGGCTTCGCTGTCCGCCGCCAGCAGGAACGTGCTCTTATCCTGCATCTTCAGCTCGAAGGCGAAGCGACGCACTTTGCTGTTCTGAAAAAACACAAATACAAAAGTTGATTACATCCAAGCCCTTAAGAGGCAAATTTTCTACATGCACACTTTGATTTTTCCTTCACCTGAACAACCCCCATGCACGAGTCAAGGAAGATGGTTCCTTTGGGTTCCTTGGAGGTGTTCTCGTCCTTGTAGAAGTTGAGGTTATAGGATCCATCTCCGAGCTGGGCCAGATGGAAGTACCTCCTCTTGAAGGACTAGAGGATGAAAACAGAGAACGTTAGCATCCCCTCTTTTACTCTAAAAATACCACAAGGGTGGAGATGGGGCGTGGGAAAGCTCAAGGGTGAAATGACAAAGTGCAACAAGTTATGGGCTACCGTAAGCAATTTGGATTCTACGTGTGCAGAGAGAAAAAAACAAACTGGAGTGGAGAAAATCCAAAGTTTGTATTTACTTAACATTGATAACGTGATGATATTTAATGAAATTATGTGTAATTATGACAGATAGGAATAAATTCTCCTTGGTGTAACCCTGGCAGATTATTTTGTGTGAGCTCTCGAGGCAGTAATTATGTGAAGGTGATGAATATTTAATACAAAGCTTTTTTTGTTTGTTATTTTCAATGCCTTAAAGGGTAACTTTGTTTTTTACAAACTGGACCAATAATTTCAAAAACTGTTGTCCTTGTTAGTCACTTAGGCACAAAAATATGGGAAAATAGGGTCCAAAATACCAAAGTTACCCTTTAAGGTGTGCTTTCATTTACACTGCTTTTTATTTTTTTATCTTTGTATGTCAATATAAGTGTTGTTTTAAGTTGCTTACTTTAGGCTCACTCCAAAATAACACAATCAACTTACGCCAACAGTTTAGTACTGTGTTTCCATTAAGCTGTTACCGTACCCACCCGCATAGTAACACTGATTGCACTGTTCATGTTGCCTTTGTACAGCCAGCCATGTTTAGACACTCCTCCCTTCTGAGATCCAAGGGAGGCTGTGTCCTGCAAGAGGAGGTGAAAAGAACACACATTAATACATATTCTACCGTTAAATGACCCTAAACACAGATGAGAATTATACAGTTATGTCTGTATTGGTCTCCTCCCTCTCCATTAATGGACAAAACACAAATTAAAAATCTGCTGACTGCCCTTAAGTTCAGTCCTGAGTCGAATCCTCTCTTCATTAAGAGCAACATTCAGATCAACACTGCTCTTCGCTAATCTCAGGGGATTTCAGCCGTGACGGTGTGTTCATCAAAGGTCACTGGCCTTCAGTTAAATCGATGCCTGAAGCGCGGTAATCATTGGGAGGAGATGTGCCCTTAAAATGCTACAAATGCCATGAAGATGTCAGCTATTCTGGGAGACGGCGAGGGCACTAGAACATTAAACAAAAGCATCCAAAGGTTGGCTTGTAATAAAGGAGTGGAATTAAATAAATGAAAACAATGTTGTGCAATAAATTCAATATAATGTTTGTGCCCTATTGCATTACCTTGTGATCAAGTTTGTGTTTGAACAGGGTTTGGTGAGGCCTTCGAGAAAGGTTGAACTTATTGCCTCAGTGTTCCCTAAACGAAGAGAAAAGAAAGTTTGGGATCGGTGGACTCACCTCGTCTTTTTCCACATCTTCATCCACCTCAAACAGGTGAGCTGCTAGTTTCTCAGGTCTCGACACCTTACTGAAAGTACAGGGAAAAGATCACTTAGACCTTGCTCACTCATAACAACAACAGAATTTAAAGGACAGTTCATTTTGGTCTAAGAAATCCTCAAAATTGATTTTCTTATTACTGTTGTTAAATAAATGTAATTTATGGTGTTGTTAGATTGTTGCTAGAACACCCTGTTAATACAGGTGCCCCCCTTTGTGTACAGCAAGCGGGAGAGTAAATGTAGAGAAAATGTTGTTTTTGAAAGGCTAAACGCCAACAAATGTGGATTGAAGCAGAATATTTCGTTAGATTTTGCTACTAAGTAGCAAAAAATATATATCTTTAAATAGTTTTATATACAGATTTTTGTATAAATTATCCAGTAAGTTTGTCATTATTATTTTAGTTATACATGAGCAAATTTGACACCCTCAGGAAAAGGCAAATCCTGGCGCCCCCGCTGTGAGCTTTGGCGCCCTCGGAGAGAGGAATCAAAAACTATTTGCAAATTCCTGGCTACGTAGCTATAAGAAATATATATGTATGTTTCAGAATCCCAAAAAATGAAAAAAGATTATTTTTTCAAATTTCAGTGCTACTCAGAAATGCTCCTAGCGTTACAGGAAGTAGCCCAAATACTGCAGCTGCTTCTCTAAGTGCAGCTCAAACCCCAGACGGACAGTTTGCCCTTTGACCTTTACAAGACCCAGCTTGCTCGGGGGAACTGTTAGCATAAACAATGTCAAGAGGTCAAGGCCGAGGTTCGTCTAGTTTTGACTCTACAATGTTTTAAACATGACACGCAACATCTGTAAAGCACATTCCTGTCCTTAAGGAAAGAGGCTCGACCAAGGACACACGAGACATTGTGGGATTTCCCCTGAGGTTTAATGATATCAATCAACACCGGTCCCAGAATAGCTCTGCTTATCCTTGGTAGAAAAACATAGGAAGCGTTCTATTGTTGTTCTGGAAGAGCTGGGAGCCGTGTTTCTAGAGTTCTGGCTAAAGCATTCACGGGGATGTAAACAAAGGGCAGTGTCACTGAACAAAAGATGATTTACAATATCCCTTGGAGGGCTTTTGCAGCATTGTGTGCTATGCGATGGAAGAAGCAGACTATTAGCTGAACAGTGCATGGACATAAAGCTATAGAGGAAACTTGTTTTGCTTTGAAAATTAAATCATTCTTTGTCAAACTGACACTATCATCCTGTTAGTGTAGCTGCAGCACACACACTCACTTTGGGAGCTGGCGGAAGTCTCCAGAATACTCCTCATACTTGTAACTGACCACATGCCAGTCGGACTTGTAGGTTTTGATACACTGCAGAGACAGAAAGTGAAGAGGAGGTGAGGGGTCACTTCAACAAGAGCAAATTAAGACTTGTACTTACATACATGGTCTAGACACGGACAAGCTCAGGTTTCTAAAACAACCTCGGAGAAGTATATTTGATTTCTTTCCAAAGATTTTTTTAGTAAAAATAGACTCAAACGGACTGTTGCTTTTAAGGCAGATTTTAAAGGGACAGTTTGGGTGTTTTGAAGTGGGGTTGTATGAGGTTCTTATCCATAGACAGTGTATTACCTACAGTAGATGACGGTCGGCACGCCCCCAGTTTGGAGAAACAGACAGGAGTACCAGCACGGGAGCAAAGCGATGTACTGCTGTGGACGGAGGCAGCAGCAAAACGTGTTTTAGACACCTAAAAAAATCAATATCAGTTTAAGTGTACGCTATATTTAGAATATGTTTGCCGGTTTACCTTGCTGTGAGACAGCTATACAGTGTTTCCGACGAGGAACTGAAGCCGTTATATCCATCTATGCTCTCGCCTGACTATGGATAAGTACCTCATACAACCCCACTTCAAAACACCCGAACTATCCCCTGAAGACGTGAAGGAGGTTTAGCAGATGCAGCTATGGTAAGACCACTAAAATGCATTACATCCAACTGAAGGTCAATGAAAATAGGGGCTGTAAATATAACTGGGGTAAGGAGGTGAAAAATCACAGACACATGTGCTCCAGACTGGATTAAAATACTATGTCGAAATCAGCCCACCTTCCCGGGAGAAATCAATCCCGTCCGGATGGAGCTTTCCTGTTTAGTTTTTGCAATTCAGAGCAATGCAGTGAGATTTTGGAACATCTATTAATTCTGTAACAGAATTCCCTGGAAGTTTGCTAGTCAACATGTTTGTGAGGGATTATGTTCTCCCCGTGTTAGCGTGGGTTTGCTCCGGGTGCTCCGGTTTCCTCCCGCAGTCCAAAGACATGCAGGTTAGGTTCATTGTTGACTCTGAATTGCCTGTCATCATCTTTTTTTCAAGCTAACAGAGTTCCCTGGAAATTTGCTAGTCAACATGTTTTTGAGGGAGTACACAAAACAAGCACCAGTGGTATCACTTGATTTGATCAATTCTGCGAATTCATATGTTGACGGAGGCGAGGGGTCACTAAAAAGTGGGAAAAATAAAGAGCAGCCCATGTGTAGAAGGCCTCACAGCTCCTCCAGATGTAGATATGATGTAATTGCTGGCTGCCGCCATGGGGGACTATCCCCTATCAGGCTCTATCAGGCCGCACCCCAACCAACCCCAGCACGCCGCTCTTCTGAAACAACACGACGTGAACCACCGCTGAACTGCGGACTCCATCTGTAGCCGATCCTCTGCACTGTCAGGAAACATGTGAGGGCGGAGGACACAAATGGAAGTTCATTTAAAGGCTAAGAGCAACATTTTTTGACGTGGACCGTATCAGTTTCCCCTCGTCTCTAAATCATGTGAGCGGTCAACAAACGCTTTTTCTTTTCCGCCAGCTTCCTTTGAAATCTAATCCGCTCTGCTTCATATATACACCATAAACTAATCAGAATGGCTGTGAGCTCCAGTATCTGATGGGTCTTCAGGGTGTGTTGCATTATCTGGACAGAGGCGAAGCACCTGTGTTTGGGTGAAAGGCGAGAAAACATGGCCGCGCTCCAAACCAAAGGATAAAGCAGAGCTTCGGTCACGACAGAGAGGTTGAGGCTTTGGCCCAGACCGAGGGGATGAAGAATGGACAAAGCAGGCTGACGTCCAGGTATGTATTAGTTTTACCTCTTGGACAAACAGCGAGTGAGCTTCTTTCTCGGCAGTCTCTGGCACGGTGGAGAACAGAGTCCTGCCCTGGCGCCTCAGGGTGGAGATCTGAGGAGAGAAAAGGGAAAGTAGGCCTGAAAACAGACTGATAGAAGAGACTGGCACAACAGATCCATCCTGCTGCTGTTTTTATTGCGTCCCTGTCACTTTCATGTGCTAGCTAACAACAGATATATACCTAAAAGCTGCTGAGTGTGCAGGGGTGCACTACCAACAGGGTAAAGAACCCAGAACTAAGTTTTTATAAGCTGCCAAACAGAAAAACTGAGGATACACGCAATAAAACTATTTTCCTTGAAGCCTCCCCTACTTGTATCTAAGAAAAACGGACAAATCCTCGAACAAAATCCTCAATAAGAATAAAGTGATTCAGTGAATTTAGTTTTTTTTTTTTAATAAATCAACTTTCTTTAATGAACATAACTCGTCAGTGTATGACCGCAGTGAAAATGTTGTTTTTGAAAGGCTAAACGCCAACAAATATGGATTGAAGCAGTTGTTCGATAAAAACACGTTGTGAATTTTGGAAATTATTACATCTGAATACAGGTATATTCAGACGGACAGTATGACAAAAATAATGTTTTTTCAACGTTAAAGCATGGAAACATGTTCTGGTATAAACCCAAAGTACAAGTATGAACCTGAAAATGAGCATAATATGTCCCCTTTAAGTACAATAATGAATCTTGTATAATCATATTATTCATCATCAATCACTCAAAGTTAAAAGGAGAGATGAATGAGATGGTACTTTTCTTCTTTTGAGTTGCTCAAAGAAAAAGAAATAACCAGTACTGCAGAGAATGCTCTGCAGCCAATATTATTCCAGTCCTGATTCTTCTTCCTGCTGGCCTTATTAGATGGATACAGCCAGAAAAAGGAGAGCGAGGATCCATAGCTGAGGAGCAAAAGGCGCCTCGGGGCATCTAGACTGTTGGGCTGGCAAGCCTTGCTCCCAGTTAGTGTTCTGCTTTTCTACTCAACCCACAAAGACGAGTAGGAAACAGTGGCACAATGACCTAGTTTTGTCGTGAATCTCCTATTCTTACACTGGCAAGCATATACAGTCATTGAGCCTCTGCCCTCATTTGTCCAGTTCACTCTTGGAATAGCTGTAAAAGACCTGTCAGAAGCCCAAATTGAGCTCAGTTTATTCAGTCCAGTGATGTGTTAAAACATCTGCAGTGAGGAAAGTATTAGTCATTCAGGCCGTCAATGTAGGGGTTTGGCTGCAAACGCTATTTGGAACAATTAACTGACATTTTATACTTTTGTTGTAGCTGTATAAAAGCAAAACATTTTTTTAAAGGTACAGTGTGTATGATTTGGTGGCATCTAGTGGTGTGGTTGCAGATTGCAACCAACTGAGCACCCCTCCGCTCACTCCTCCCTTTACAAGACTGAGGTAACGTGAGTTGCCGAGTGCAAAACCGTGGTAACTCCATTCACCTCGCTCAGAGGCCATCCATACTATAATAACACTACTTTAGAAGCAACGGAAGTCAGATGGCGGCTGGCGTGTAGTTGTGTAGTTGTTAGACAGATTAAATGATCAACAGCCAAAATGTCCGTTGGATGGAATGGATGGAAATATGCAAAATTTATAAATTAATAGCATATTAAATAGCCTAACATTGTAGGATATGTTGCCAAGACAACTAAAAATATAAATTAATATTATAATGTCAACTATTCGGTAGGCTTCAGCCCTGCGAGCCACACAACACTATTTTTAATTTGAAAAACGTGGAAATCGGGCCAAACGGCCTATTTAGACATACTCTATATAGACACATATTTAGACCGCTTCTTCATTTAACTTGGCGGACAGTTATCCCATGAGTAATGACCAAGCCCCCAGGCGCTACTACAACTTCCGCGTCCGCCACGTGATGCCATTGGGCCCAAAAAGACTTTTTCCCATAGACTTACATTGGGAAAGAGACGTCTGTAACTCAGCGGATAATTTTTTTTGGGGTGAATCAACTTCCTAGTACGAACACTTGAATAGCCCTTATTTAAATCATTAGAACCTAAAAGTTGTAAAATGCACTAATAGCTGAATCCAGAGTTATTTCCCTTCCTCCGTTCATGTGAATGAGATCCAGAGTGAGGGCTGGGAGGCGGGGTTAAAGGAAACGCTACTGCACCTGCTCTATGGGCCCAATGGATGCGGAAGATCGCCGGATTCTCCGGGTACTGTATCACTCGGCAGTTGAGCCATTTTGGCATCATGCGCCACTGAGCAACTCTCATAGGAACGAAGCACAGGAGCCCGCCTAAAACGCTGTATCCAGTTCTCTTAATACAGCCATGGTTATGATGTAATGTCGCTGTTTTATATCTATGAGTGTGTCATCAAGATGAATGGGGGCTAAGTTGCCCTGTGTTTAGTAATCATAAAAACTCAAGGGTGTGTGGATAATGGCTGAATTTAAATTTTTGGGGTGCAGTATTAGCATACTGCAGTACAACACAGTATGACACTTCATGGACACTTCACGCACAAGCTTCAGAGCCTATATATCACTGAAAACAAACCATTTAACACACACAGCCTGTCCATTAGACCAGTCAGTGACTCACGGAGACCAAAGCACACCCCTGTCCATCAACTGTTAGCAAGAACTGCTGGCTTCCAATTAACAGCATTCCTTTCCCAGTCATTAAACCAGGGCTTTGATGGCGTCCACTGGGCCGGAGGAGCGTGCTCCCACGGGCAGCGACACGGCGGGGCAGATATAGGAATTCTCCAGCGTGGATATCTGGGCAAAGTGGTCGGGGACAGACGGGAGGAGAGGAGTCTTCTGAAGTCCTCTTTGAAAGATGAAAGTGACTGTGTTATCTGTACATATGTGCAGGATCAAAAAATGTGGAGACTCTGGATAAGCAGCAAATTCGTACTTTACCACTATACACTGTTATGAACTAAAATATTAAAATATTGACCACATTCAATCCAATATCCACCCAGCCAGAGATCCACACACTCTCTTGCAGTTACTGTGTGTATCCATACAGTATGTATGTGTGTATCTGTGCAGCACGTGCACATGCTAGACCCATATGTCTGGCTGGCTCCCCCCCCCCCTCTCCTCTGTAAGCCCAGTGATGTAAAACATATGGCAGGTTAGACAGATGGACGGACTGGGTCGGACCAAACAAACACACACTCGCACAAAGGGCAGTTACTAATGGCTGTGCTCTGCAGACAGCCTTGTAATGAAACCCACTCATCATGTAGTGATTGTGAAATAGTCTGGGAGCAGACTGTGCGTTGCAGATTTCCCACCACATACTCTGTTATTGCTCTAAACTTCTATTCTCTTGTTTTGTTGCTTTAATTTCAGTTAGCTTATTATCTGTATGACAATCACCAAATTGGACAGAGGGAGGATCTTAGAAAACTGGTCATAAATGCATAGTTTAATCTTTATAAAAGGCTCAGTGGTTCCACTGTAGTTTTTAGCAAATGTTACTCAAACAGGAGGAAATAGTGCATTTGTTGGGGACTATTTTCAGCGGTGGATTAATACACAATTGGTGTTCTAGTCTAGTGAGTATTCGGGGCAGCAGGTCGGTGTATGTGGGATTGAGTCAAAATATACTACAGTGTGTGTTCATGGCAAGGGGTCTGAAAAGTGAAGCCAATGCGGAAGTACCTTAAACTTGGATTCTATCTAATGGCAACCAGGGGGCGACTCCTCTGGTTGCAAAAAGAAGTCTGATTGTATAGAAATCTATGAGAAAATGAGCCTACTTCTCACTTTATTACCTCAGTAAACGTTGTTAACATGAGTTTATGGTCTCAATTGCTAGTTTCAAGTCGACACAGCATGATGTTCATTTAGTAAATTATGGTCCCATTAAGAGTCAAATTGACCATAAAGAAGGGAATGCTTTAACATCGCTATCACGCCATCGTTACCACGGCGTTATTCAGAGTTCGGTTGTTTTAAAAGACACTCCGTTAAGTACATTACAAACAAGCCTATTTTTCGCTAGCAAAAATTAGCATCCCAGTTAACGTGAATTACGGATGCACCTCGCTAACCGAGCTAGCTAGTTAGCGTTAGCTTTGGCTGCTAATGGTACCTGGCCCTATATCGGGCCTCGCTCTTCCCCAGCTCCACCCTCTCGTTCAAATATGGTCACTTCTAGTTCCAAAAAAAACAAGATCGCGACCGTCAAAATGCCGAATTCGAGGCTTCAAAACGGTAGTCCACAAACCAATGGGTGATGTCGCGGTGACTACGTCCATTTCTTATATACAGTCTATGGTTCATGGTAATGGAGGAACATGTCACCCAGTACAACAGTGTGTCTCATTGATGTGTTTTCAATAGTTTTTGGACAACAATGGCGCTCTATGGCACAGAGGAAGAAGATACATCAGGCTTTGATACACACACAATACTTGTTAGGAGATACAGACATTGGCTTGCCTCTGCATGTGGGATTTGTTGACAATGAGAAGAATATTGACCAGACGTATCCTTTAAAGTCTGATTACTCACACTATTTTTCAGGGAGACTTGAGGAATGGCAAACATTTGAGTCTGTCCCTGTTTTCTCTTTCTCTCTCAAGCTAGGAGTGGACCCCGCTGAGATCCATCTCAGCACTACGGTGATGTAATGTTGACACAGTCTTTGAGCTCCTTGGAACAAAAGCAGCAGATCTGAGTAGCGTGTAAATGTTTATAAGGGCATGAGTCAGTGATTACACGCAGTACATGTAGAAGTCAAATAGCCGATTGACCATGAACGTTAGAAAACAATCTAAAAATATTATTGTGAGTGGCGTGATTGAACAGTGGTTTGCCTTAGCTTGCAACCCAGTTTGACCTACGAGAGGGGAAAAGCTAAACGTACCCACAGGGCTCAGGAAATAACTCTCCCCACGTCTTACCTGGAAGTCGTCCGTGGGGAACTGCAGCATGTCCCGCAGGACATCACTGATGATCTGGGTCTTCCGCTGCAGGAGCACATTCTCGTAGTCCAGAGGCTCGATGATCTTCGGCTTTACCTAAAAAAGAAGAACGCAGCGGGGGATCAGCGAGTGGATCAACATTTTTTACGTCTCTGTACATATTTGTATCCTCATTAGTTGACCAATAATTGTACAATTCACAAGGGTATCAGTGTTACAAATGTGGGGTATTCACACTGTCTGGACAACAAGTTGCTATTGTCTTTTCACTCAGTTACTGACAGCAGGAGCTGGCACAGAGACAGACATGAATGTGGGTTAACAGAAGAGGAGATGCTAGATGAGGGGAGCGAGGGATGGACGGATGGATGAGAGTCTGTGTGTGCCATTGTACCAGTCACTGTCATGAGATCACGTTCAAAACTTGAACTAGAGAAGTCAATAGTGGTCATTTCAGCTCTACAAATCCCTCCTCTGAGGCATTACCTCCTCATACCAATGCCCACTGCAGTAAGATACACAGTCCAAATATTCAATACTAGTAAATCCTTATGCTACACTATAACAGACATGGCTTTGTAAGCATTGATGCTTGGCAGAAGGTAAGATAGTGGAGCGTAGTTCATGATCTCTAGAGATTAAACTCTCCCAGCGCTGTTGACGTCAGCGCTAACATTCCACAGAAAAGACCCAAAGGATTCCTCAAGCAGATCCTCCCTCCATGGATGATGGAGCATGCCAAAATAAAAAATAAATGAATAAATACATAAATGACTCAATAAATAAATAAATAGGTCATTAAATGTAGCAAAAATATTATAAGAAATAAATGTAGCCATTAATTAATTGATAAAATGTGACATAAATTGATATTTCTGTTTTACCTTGCTTGCATAAATTCCCTTATTTATTTACTCTTCTGTTTAATATTCCCTTTTATTTATTTATGTATTTATTTGTATTAATTTGTTTATTTATTTTTGCATTTATTAATTAAAGAAAAGAATACAGAAATGTATTGGAAAGTTTGGGGAAATAAATAAGTGGTGAAATGCAAAGGGAAAATCATGCACAAATAAATAAATGAATATTAAATAACACAAAATAACTTTCCCTCTTATTTATTTATGTTTTTATTTTTATTATTTTTTAAATGTATTTTTGCATTTATTTTTTATTTTTTTTATTTTGCATTCATTTTTGCGTTTATTTTTTATTTATTTATTTTTGCATTCATTTTTTATTTATTTGTTTATTTTTGCATTTATTTCTTATTCATTTAATATTTATATTTAATTGTGTGTATTTATTTATTTATTTCTGAATGATTTTCCCTTTGCATTTCGCCCCATATTTATTCCCCCCAAATGATTTATTCCTGTATTCTTTTCTTTAATTCATAAATGCAACAAAAAAATAAAAATTAGTAAATAAATAAATAATGGAATTAATACAATTTAATGATTTATTTATTTATCGATATATTTATATATTTATTCATTTATTTTTGATTGTGGCAGGTTCCTCCATATCCCTCAACAAGCCCGACTGTGATATTAGAAAACACAACTTCTCATATGACTCACACGTGTGGCTGTGTCTGCAAAAAAAGATCCGAAGGAAGTAAACAAATCTTTGATCTATTTAAAGCTGAACTTTAGAGACAGATTTTGTTTTTAAATACTAGGGAAGTATGTACGTGACACAAACAAACAAACAGAAAAATTGGAAGGAAATCAGCCATTTGACAAAATATTACCAAAAGTTATCATCTTTCTGTACGTTTCTAAATCCTTCCTGGTTGGAATGTGGCTGCTAGGTGTGGCTGTGATCCATACTATTTGGATTAGCCTCTTGGTCTGGCTCCAATGAACGCATAACAAACTGAAGCCAATTAAACCGCCGTCTGACCGTAGCTTTACATTTAGATTCGTCCAACCAATCCTCCTGATGATGTAATGAAAACATCCCTCCGTATCTCTCCTCCATCCCCTTTGGATGTAAAAGATCATCTGATAAGCAGAAAATCGCCGGTGCTGATTTCCAACTGGATGATTGCCATTCAGACAGAAGATAACAACAAGCAGCTGTGAACTGTGACTTGCCAGTAATTATCTCCCATGAATACATTAGAGACACAGTTATGTGTTAACTGATGGAGATGGAGATGTGACTGTTATTATGCTCTATAAACTCAAATCCTGTCAGTTCAATAATACTCTTATCTAACAAGTGAGTTACAATTTATAATCTTGATTTGCTGATCAAAAATAATCCAAATTTAGGGAAATTCTGCAATAAAATGACGAGGGCTGTCAAAGTTAACGCAATAATAATGCAAATTCGTTTTAACGCCACTAATTTAATTAACGCATAGTCAGAGGTTATAGCGGGCTCAGTTTTAAAGCTAGAGTGAAGATACTGGCATCATATGAAACGAGAAAACCTAAGGAATCCATTGGTACCAACAATGTCATACTAGCTTAGCTAGTATAGCGTCCAGGCCCGACGGCAGCCTGTCTGATTTTTAGAGGTTAATTAAAAATCGCAAGTTGCATTAATGCATTAAATAAATTAGTGGCGTTGAAATTAATTTGCGATAACGCCTTATTATCGCGTTTACTTTGACAGCCTTAATAATAACACCTTGTTGTAGTTTTGTTGCCTAAACCTACAGAAGTTATAGTTTTGTTGCCTAAACCTAAAGAAGTTGTAGTTTTGTTGCCCAAATCTAAAGAAGTTGTAGTTTTGTTGCCCAAATCTAAAGAAGTTGTAGTTTTGTTTCCTAAACCTAAAGAAGTTGTAGGTTTTTTGTGCCTAAACCTAAAGAAGCCTTTTTGTTTGTGTTCAAAACATGACATTTCATTCAGTTTTAAAACGTGTTAAAAAGTGTTGCTTTTAAGTTTCGCTTTAACTTTTACAACGTATTAGGCGTAGTAGGCTCCTAATGACCCACGTCTATGGTGCTTATAGCAGCTGATAATTAATGGCCTGATAACAGTCAAATCGGGTGATTAATCACGATTAACTATGGACAATCATGCAATTAATCACAATTAAATATTTTAATCTATTGACAGCCCTAAAGGTGACATCTTTGGTGTTTAGAAAAATAGTGGTAAAGTAGGTTTTCAAACGCCAGTCCAACTAAAGAAATATCTACAGCTTTAAAAAGAAAAGAAAACACAGCATATCTTGCTTTTCACAGTGCTCTTTAACAAACTAGTGCATCTTTAACATTGCAGCCAACTTGTCAACCTGCCTGACTCTGAGGAATGAGAACAGTTAATGAACAAAGAGAGCCACAAGTGCTCCATTTCCTAAAAAAAGATCAACATTCAACCCCCTGGAGGGCTCTGCCCTGAAGCTGCTATTTCCCATTTCCATCTAACCCTTTTAAAAAGTCTTCAAAGCTGCTCTTGAAAGGGAATATAAGAGATAAAAAACACATCGCGTCGACTACCAGAACAAGAGAGAGGAATGTGGTTTACTTCTACGTGCACGGTGCACACTTACCGCTGCTACCTGTGACCCAGCCTCCACCTCTGCCTCAATCTCAGCCAGGCTCTTGTACTGCTGTGGAGACTCTATCACCATCTCCCTTTTGGGGGCTTTGCCAGCCCGGCCCTGCATGGCGCTCAGTCCTGCCTGCCGGTAAACAGGTGTGACTCTCACAGTGCTGCCATGGCACAAAGTTGCCCGCAGTGTGTGAAGGTAGAGAGAGCTTTTTGCCCGACGTCCAGCGAGATTCCCTCTGTGCTCAATCACAATAGCCCAGCCTGCCTCTCCCTCTCCCGCTCTGTCTCTCATCAGAAGGGTAGGGCCCCTCCCACCCTCACAGCTGTGCAGCTGTGTGTGGATATGAGTGTGTGTGTACAGTATGATTTGTGAGGAGGAGGAGGAGGGGAGGAGGAATGGACCACTCCCCCATTCAGAACTTAGAAGAGGCCCAGAGATCATGTTGTCATGTGCCAGCTCCACCTGCCTAGTGTGTGTGTGTGTGTGTGTGTGTGTGTTGAAAATACAATGCATATTTTCGTAATGAGTGGAAATAAAGTTATGTAACATTCAAAATTACAGCATAAACATTTTGTACATTCAGGGTACCAATGAAATATTTCTGGATACCTACCAATAAGTACAAGTGAAGAGAAGTAGTAATATAATGCACTCGATTCATCTATGTTATCATTATCAGGCCATTAAATATGCGTTATCAGTCGCTATAAGCATCATAGATGTGGGATATTAGGGGCCTACTACACCTACTACGTTGTAAAAGTGAAAGTGAAACTTAAAAGCAACACGTTCTAACATGTAAAACTGAATGAAACGTCACATTTTGAACACAAACAAAACAGCTTGTTTAGGTTTAGGCGACACAACTACAACTTCTATAGGTATAGGCAACAAAAACAGTCAGGTGTAGGCAGTAAAACTACAACTTCTTTAGGTTTAGGCAACAAAACTACAACTTCTTAAGGTTTAGGTAACAAAACTACAACTTGTTTTGGTTTAGGCAAAAAAAACTACAACTTGTTTTGGTTTAGGCAAAAAAAACTACAACTTGTTTTGGTTTAGGCAACAAAACTACAACTTCTTTAGTTTCAGGCTGCGTAATATTCGCGTTCTGTGTGAATGTACTCATGACAAAAACAACAGTTTGAATAAATATATTGACGTGCAAATTTATTGCACAAAATTCAGCTTCCAACTTCAGGTCAGAGCCACCAATCTCCAAGTGAACAAACAGCAGCTATTGTGGTGATTATTATGCAATTACACTGGAATAAGTGATGCAAGTGATGCAAGTGATTCCTTCTCTAACATCAGTTCTGATTATCAGATGGATAAATTGTAAAACTGTGTTACTGTTGAAATGACTAAAAATAACTGTCACAAGCCAGTAACAGTGTTCAGACACTCGATCTGTGTTGATAAAGTTCTACTCCCCGTTGGTATTTTGCTTCGCTTTGAACTGCTGCTACGCCGTATCCGCTGCAGCGGGCACTCACAGCAGGGTCAGTTAAAACACTCTTCCCTCTTATCCGGCTCGCAGACGCTACACACACACTCTCCTGCTGCTTCAGGAACAGTTTGAGTTGTTCCTCCATCCAGTCGGCGCTCTCTCTCCGAGGAGAATCGCTCCGCTTTAATCTTTAAGCAGCGCAGGCGCCTCGGCTCAGCTGTTTTCTATCGGAGAGTGTGTTTCACAATGATGACATTTAAAGTTTTAAATGAGGGAGTCAATTTATGCAAATCCTGAGGGTTTTTTTCTCTCTTATGCTGCGTTACACACAACTCCCAAACCACACCGATGTTTACAAGCCACTGAATCTTCCTGGCTTAACAAGCACGATTAATAACTCATCCAATTATCTGTATGGGAAGAGGAGTTGGGGTTTTGTTGTGCATGCAGAACGAGAGGTGGGATGTCAGAGAGAGGGGAGGGATGGCACGCCACGGGTCAGGACGACTTCAAAGGCCGCCGTCGCCTCTCTGGTGCAGCTACAGCGCCACTGCTCCTGACAAAATGTAGCACAAAGGCGGGCAAGGGTATGTGTGTGTGTGCACTTTTCGTACAGCGGGGTTCTCTGATGTGTGAGGCGCTGTGCATAATTTGCATAACTTGTTTTAACTGTACTCGCTTCAAAGGGACTTGATGAAATGTACCATTCAGAGAAATAACTTTGTCTAAAAACACAGGAAACTGCACAGGGGCTGTAAAATGAGGTTGTTGAACTTCGCCGATAGGGCGCCCGTGAAGTGAGATGTTAAAAGCTTTACGAGCCGCAGGAATAACCATCACGAATGAAGCAGCATTAATAGCGTAACTAATACAAGCGTAGGGCTGCCACTGCCACAACAATAGTTTTTTATTAACTTTTTTAACAATAGACCATGAGAAAAAGTTGAATCATACACTTCTAGGGCCTTTTACTTTGGCAAACATCTAAATTGAAACAGTAAAAATGTGCTTGTGCTGAAGTAAAATATATCAGTCATTGTCAGGAATTATTAAAAAAAAAAATCCTGCAACCCAAAAATCAAAGAATAAAGACCTTTCCCTCAAAAATGTGTAGTATTTTCTTTTTAATGTATAAGGGACATGTAATGTTTTATACTTCTGGTGAATATAATCCAATAAATCTTATTTCCATATATGTATGTTGAATATACAGCTCCCTTTGTTAACAAGCTATCGCTAGTTTGTTAAAAGTTTATTAATATTGAACGTGTCACGTGTCCAAATTGCACCAAATTTTACACAGTGCATCCTTGGGTCCCCACCAATACATTCGCCAAGTGTTAAGTAGATTGGATGAACGATTCTCGAGATATGCGAAGGACACACACACACATACGTACATAAACACGGACAGAGATTACTTGCTTTATAGTGAGATGCTATTCCTCTAACATACAACAACATAAAACAAGCCGGTGGCCACAAAACTCTGATAGAAAACATTAAGAGCGTCTTGCTGTAGGTAATATTGGTGATACGGTGGTAAACCTTTAATAACCTAAACTTTTGGGCTACAACGCAATTGTTTGTCTACAAAATACTTAGATTCTGATGCTCAAACTAGTTGCAAACAATTTATGTGCCCTTTTAGTCGTCTTATTCATTTCAATAGTGTTGGAAAAGGCTGAGAGATGAAGGATATTTTGGGGTGAAGCGAAGCAAATGTAATGCAGCTCTCTGACTTGACTTTCCTCTGGCCTCCGTCTGTAAAGGACTGCTGACTGTACTGCGGAGGCCTCAGCGACAGCGTCACCAGCTCAGCGTGATAATCAGCCTCTTGTCAAAGTCCCTGCCTGCACTGAGGTCATCCCGCTTCATTCACCCACATCTCCGGAGCGCTCTCTTCACGCCATCACGCTTCCTGGAGCCACGGCTGGTACTTTGCCAGCGATACCACGAGGCGAGGGTGTGCGAGTTTGTGTATGATTGGGAGTGCAAATTAGTTTACAAGACCATCTGCGTAGGAGTTTGACGTCCATTTGCTTTTACACAGCTTGAACTCATTAGGACATGTGAGCCCTCCACACCCTTCCCGAGAGGCCCGCACACACACACACACATTTGGAGCGTCACACAAGTCTGTGGAGAATTGCATAAGGGGAGGTTGACGTAATGTTTGGGAGCCGAAATTCGCTGCAGACACCCTGGAGAGACAAAGTGTGAGGGTGTTGCCTGAAAAGATGTGAAACTTTCCCTTCACACTGACCCGTGATGCACACACATATAATTGGCTCACTCATCTGTCACAAGCCATCGTCCGTCCCACTAAAATTGCACAATGTCCTTTAATCAAAGAAGCAAAGAGCAGGTCTATGTTGTGGTCAACATTAGTGGCTCCAGGTAGTACAGGGGGGAAACATGTGGGACAAGTTAAATATGATACGAGAGAGGGGAGTTCCTGAAGTCGCTATGATGTCAGAGCTCTCAGAGGTGCTGAGAGACTACTACAGCAACACCAACTGAAGAGCAGAAAGTTCCATGCACAGGATTAGTCCATAATGTAGATTTACGTCTGTTTTACAAAGTGATGATCCATAGCTTGCGCTGGACCAGAACGCTGGAATTTAGCAGGACTTCCGAAATAGTATTATGTACACTCCAGTATATAATATTAACATGTGGATATAACAAAATGTGTCATTAAATAATCAAAATACTACTGTACAAGATAAAAAATTAAAGTGCTATAGGTGACTGGTGACCTTTAATTCAACACTTGTGCTCTATCTATACTGACATTTATCCTACTGTACAGGTACATGACAAATGGTGCAGGAGTAAGGCTTTGACAGATAGCAAGCCATCTTATCTTGACAGTGGTGACCTCTGAGGGAATTGAGAGCTTGGAGATATCAAAGTGAGAAGAAAATAAGGGTATAATATATGTTCGCCAGCAACAGAAATGATGAAACACTATATTTGGGATTTTGTCTACTTGTCTACATTTTATACAGTATTTTAATTCTTACGGAAGCAAAAAATGTCACAATCTGCATTTTGGTTGCCGTTCTGGACGTTTCCTGTGTTGAGATTAATGGAACGATATATTCCGCTGCAATTTTAAATGTAATTATTTTTATCCGCCAGGAGATTATGTATTCGGTTGTGTGTGTGCATCTCTGTGTCTGTCTGTCCATGGCTAATCTCGCATACTGCTGGACCCATCAACCTAATATTTTTTGTGCTCATTTATCACTGTATGCTCAAGGACCTCTCATGGTTGCAGTGATTCACATTTTTTAAAACATATTTTATTGACAACATATTTTATGGACTACTATCACTACTTAAACTGCCGCTAGGGGCCGCTGCTGACTAACAACTGCTTCAGTTTGGACTCGGACTCGAACTGTTTCCGCTACGGATTACAAATTGTTCATCTTGATTTGCACGCCTAGGTAGGACAGTTGCATGTATGTATGTATCGGGAATGGGAATGTGATGTCACCTACAGCAAGTCGGCCATTTTTAGAGTATAAAGGGTAAGAGTGTCATTTGCTGGCTGTTTACTGCAAGCATCAAAAGCCAACACAAAACGTTGCACAGTGAATACGATTCAGAGGCAGAATTGTAGTATATATAGTATAGTATACAGTCAGAAACAAAGGTAGGCTAACGTAATAGGTTTCATTTTGCAAGATACCGGTAGATTAAATATGTAGTATTAACTGACGTTTTGTTGGTATTCCGTTAACATAACATTAGCTAGCTTATATTTGTCCGGATGATTGTGTAGTTGGCATTTGGCTTGTAAATCTTAATGTTATATATCTACCCGTTTGTAAATTGGACATCGGCCTCCAAGGATTAACACATTTTGAACTGCTGACAGGTCTTCAATATTATAGCAGTGGTCGTTGCAGACACACCTGGCGGAGATCTGCACTCTACTGAGTGCACTATTCTAGTTTCTTGTTTAAAGGGAAGGGTTACGGGAGGCCAACCACAGCTTAATGGTTGCAAAGGAAACGCTGCATCCAAAAGTGATAATGGTTTCTAGTGAATGTTCTTTCCTCAGTGTGCACTAGCAGTCCCCCTCGCTATTGATTGTCCATTAAATCTCTTTGATTTAACACAGGGCAGGCTGCGGGCTAATGGAGCTAAGTTGAGGGAAGTAGCTTAATGTAGAAGTGCATAAATCCAAGTGGAAGACAACATGGCTACAGACCTTGATTTTACTTTCCTTGCTCACTCGCGCAAAATCCCGAGACTTATCTTATATTTCCTCGCAGCCAAATGTTAAGCTTTTGATGTGCTGCGCCAGTAATTGTGTGATCGGGGCTCGGAAATACATACTTGTCTTCTAAATCTAGCTCCTCCGGGGAGTCTATTAGGAAGATTATTAGCCAAAAATGTGCTGATCTGTGCAGTAACTCGTGTTTAATCCGACGAGATTTGTAAATTATTCATTTTTTACCTCAAGAATGATATGACGGTATAGAAAAGAAACTACTGTAGCTCTAGCTTGTGGAGTCACTGATCAAATGCAGAAAGAAAAGGAAAGGAATTCTTCTAATGTTGACCTGTAATTTTGGACAGTAAACATACTGGTTCCATCCATCCAGCCATCTATCCATCCATCATCTGTAACCGCTTATCCTATTCAGGGTCGCGGGGGGGCTTGAGCCGACCCCAGCTGACATTGGGCGAAGGCGGGGTTCACCCTGGAGAGGTATCCAGACTATCACATAGCTGACACATAGAGACAGACATCCATTCACGTTCACATTCACACCTACGGGCAATTTAGAGTCAACAATTAACCTAACCTGCATGTCTTTGGACTGTGGGGGAAAACCAGAGCACCTGGAGTAAACCCACGCTAACACGTAAGAACATGCAAACTCCACACAGAAGGATACACTATATAATACACACTATACTAAACATACTGGTTAACAATGAAAAACTGATTGCAAAAGAGTGGAAAATGACTAGAAATTGCCCTTTTGCGCGACAGCAAAGAGGCAATATTTCAAAGTGGGTTTACCAGAGCAGTGGTGGGAATCCAGTGTTGAGATCCCCTCAGACTCAGTGTTTCTTCTTCTTCCTCCAGAGCCCCCAGCTCCACCGCCCCCTTGATGTAGCCACAGTTCCTCTCAAGGATGGAGCGCAGACCCTCCAGCAGAACCACGCTGGTGGTGCATCCCATGGTGCCAAACCAACCAAACATCCACCGCCACCATGCAGGAAAAAAAATGATCTCACCGTTGGAGCCTAATTTCTAAACTCTTTGCCCAGTCCCAACTAGATCTCCCAACCTTGACCTCTTCCACATGTAGAAAAAGTCCTCTCACTCAGGTATCAGTTTCCACTCCCGCAGCCGAGGAGGATTCCCAATCATTCCGCTTGAAACACAATCTTTCGAAAGCCAAGTGGTATCCTCCGGTGTGCAGCTCAGCAGGGATGGAGGGATGAGTGCACGGAGGAGAGAAGCTGCTCATCCAGTCGGAGCAGGGCGTAGACTCTCCCGACTCCCCTTCCTTCCTCCTTCTGCTGGAAGGATGCTCTCACTTTGCTCTCTCACTGACTCT
Source organism: Hozukius guyotensis (assembly GCA_916700995.1). NCBI lineage: Eukaryota > Metazoa > Chordata > Actinopteri > Perciformes > Sebastidae > Hozukius > Hozukius guyotensis. The sequence goes on along the minus strand of CAKALU010051821.1, from coordinate 50,039 downwards.
TCCTCGCTGCTTCGCTTCCTCTCCCTCTTTCCTCAACCTTGCCATCTCTCTCCATCACGCCTGTCACTTTCACTTCTTCTCTCCTCCCAGCGGGCTCTCTCTCTCTTTCCCTCCCTCGCAGCTTAGTCATTTCTCTGACTCGGCATGCTTTGTCAACAGTAAAAGCCGCCTGTTACCAACGCGCACACACACAAACTGGCTGCTGCAGACAATGTTTGACTCTTTCTCTCTGCCTCTTTCCCTCCTTTCTTTCTCCCACTGACCATGAAATTGCAAGCGATGCAGTCATCTTTCTGATGTCATCACTGAACTCTAAGACATAAAAAGGAATGATTTAACTTCTCTTGACCCACGTTGCCAGGCCCACAGCCATTAACACTGATCCATCCAGCATGATGCGTCATAGGACAAACCTGGCAACCCTCTGCAAATCATCGTCTAATTAACATCCAGAAGCAAAGGTGTCAGCTGAAGGATACAGGCTTGTTTATGTAAGGCTAATTTAAATCTCAGTATTTTCTTCAGCTTCTCTCCGGGTGGCTGGTGTAAATATTTCATCAGCGGTGACACTCTCACCTACTTTTAAGTGGGTGATGCAGCAAAATGGGAAAGATGGGAAATCATATTAAAAAGCAAGAGAGAGCACAAAGTAGAAGCAGTAATGGATAGTGGAGAGACAACAGTTATGGTGGCCATAAATGACAACTAGAAAAAGCTACATTTTCTGAGGAAAATGTACGTGTGCTCAATGCTGATATTTTGCCATGGAAACATTTAAAACTGATGAAATACTGAAGGAGATAAATTGCAGTCGAAATACAAATAGCAGTTGATGGAAGTGCTGAAAGGAGTTTAAGTTTCAGTAGCCATGTTTACAGTCAATTGTCAAGTGAATTTTAAGTGAATTTTTGAATGGCCGCAAAAAAGAAATGCAAAATAGTAGGGCTGGGCCATAGGGCAAAAATCTTCTATCCCGATATAGGTCATTTCATATGTCGATAACAATATATACAACACAGTCTCACGGCAGTTTGAAAATAGTCACGTGTACGTAGACACGAATTTCGCTTTATGTTTGTGACGCTCAGCACGACTTTCAACAATGTATTTTTAGTGCTTTTTCCTCCAAATGTCCACTAACACGTGACGCACGTGTCAATTTCCGCTTCAGTCTTTTCAAAATAAAACAAATTAGTTAGGTTTAGGAAAAGATCGCAGTTTGGGTATAAATAACACCGGAAGTGGCGTGACTTGAGTACGGAAGTTGCATGACAAAACTATTTAGCTTTAGGAAAGGTTTGGGTTGGAATAACTCCGGAAGTAACTTAGATACGGAGGTTACGTGACAAATAAATCAATTTTGACTTCTGGTTTCACACGGAACACGATCACTGGTCTCCTGGGCGAAAGTCCGGTGTTCTTTGACCCACCCATACACCCCAAACTCCTCCCTACGTGGCGTTCGCCACTCTCTATACTTCCCTGTTCACAATTACGTGGATTACATACGAATTGATTTCGTGCTGACCATCACGAAAAAATGTTAAATTCGTGTCTATGTACACGAATCAATACATTACATTTTATGACTGTTTCACAAACTGCTGTGGGACTGGGCTGATATATATCATAGTATAGCATGTTTTCTAGTAATTCAGTAAATAAATAGTCTATATGAAATAACCACATGGTAAATGTCTAATGTTATTAAGAACTTTAGTGCAAAAATATCAGATTTTTTGAGAAAGTTGAGTTAGTATGTGCTTGTTATTATCAATTTAGACAATGTCATTGTGTATCACGATATCTCGATATATGATTTCATCACGATATCATTTCATTGAAAGACGATAAATTAGCCCGAGGAAATAGGCTAATTTCCGTCAGCTGGTTTGGAGCGAATAAATTCGGCTACGCAAAGCGTACTTTCATCAGAAGTTGGTGCTATAGGCTACGCTTTACACATGGCTGTAATCCGCCATCCAATACCCAGATCTTGTCCTGTTGCCCACAGATTCTACATGTGAATGCAGAATCTGCTTATAGAGATTACTTTCATTGCAGCGTTTTCAGGCTCATTTAAAAAGCCTCAACAGCATTCTTGGGAACAATGTCATTACATTATGGGCTATCCCTCAGAGGGTGCATTAATCTAATGAAATCCACACTGCACCCCATAATGCACCCAATAACCTTTCCACACAGACATCTGCAAACCAGAGAAACCGCAAAGTTACTTCATCAGAACCCACAAAAGACGTTGTAAACAGGGTGCAGTAGCAAAGATAAAATCCACCACAGTCAGCAAAGCAAACGTAATGCTCTTCTCAGATGCTCATCTTCTAATCCACAAAACAGTCTTCTTCCTCAATCATAAATTTACTCCATAAACTTTATGGTTTTGAATTGGCTTTTTTAGACCAAAAGCTTTTCAATGTGGTGAACCCTTAACAACATGCTGTCTTTTATTCTGAAATATTAAATATGAGACATTAAGTTTGGTCTCCAGGCAACAGGGCACTGTTATTTTAGAGAAAGTAAAGAATGAGGGATATTTTGTGGTGGACAGTCATCACTCATTGTCATTGCACAAAGCCGCGTAAACCAAATAAATCAAACCTTATGTAAAGATTTAAGACTAAATGAAACCCTTATTTCCATGACTAATGGACGTGAAATAGCTAAATGCTGACACAATATTAAAGACACACACAAGAGCTTCTTCTCCACTGCAGAAAGCACAAGTCTTTACACGTTTGAATGCTTCAAGCATGAGCAGAGAGAGGTAGAAAACGTGCATCACTGCTGCCTCCCGCAGGCTGCTCCTAACACTGCAACAACACTGGTGATGACTCACTGGAAACAAAGACAGACTAACCTCATCTTTTCGAATCGATTTTGGGAAACACTCCCTCCGCATCCACATGAATCAAACAAAAATGCAGGGCAGGGACACGTAATCATGAATGCTTTGCCCAAAACATACTGTAATGTGACCCAGACAGCATGCAACGCAGAGCGATGACTCAAAAGACGGCATGGCAGCCAAGATTCACTGCAGTGGTTTGATGTAAGGGGCATGGAAAAACTATCTGAGGTTTCTTTTGCAACACTATGCCTCTGAGTTGTATTTTTGCATGTATGGTCATGTGAATGCAGATGGAGGGAATCCATGTCCAGTGTGATTACATAGAATTAACATATGTTTTATCCTTATTACCATGGAACAAGACAGTCTAAAGCCATGCTGGCACCTCCGTTAGGCTGTACTTATAGGCACAGTGGCGCTAAATGCTAACATCAGCATGCTAACATGCTCACACTGGCAATGATCGCATGTTGATGTTGAGCAGGTAAAATGTTTACCATCTTAGTTTAGCGTGTTAGCATGCTAACATTTGCTAATTAGCACTGAACACCACTGTAAGTAGGGGAGAACGGGGTTGATCGTCACACTTTTTACTTGAACCCCTCAAAAACTGCAATAATCCAAAACCCAATGGAAAAATCCCATTGGCTTTTTGTCGAGGGCGTTGCTAACTTCCTGGTCGGCCTACAAAAATACGTCATCCCTGGAACGCTCTATTAGCCTACTAATAAAATGATGATAATAATCAAACAATGTAAACACCCATAAACTTGGTGTAATGTTAGCATAACACTATCCAATCATTTCATTCGGCCCGAATGATTGTTCACGTTCATAATGATAATTTTGGGGGCGTGGCTTTGGAGGGAGGCCTGAACGGACGGTCAGTGTTGCCGACTTTGCGACTTTCTCGCTAGATTTAGCGACTTTTGGAGCTAATGTTGCTAGCTACTTTCATTGAGTAGAGTTGGCAACACTGGGCTGGGTTTTACGGTTGGATCATTTTTAAAATCTAGCGTATATTGCTAGTTACTCAACATTACCGACCCTATCTTTAAATGGACAATGGTTCAAGGATTGCTTTCCAAGTCTCATTGAAAAGTGGCCCAGATCATTGCACTTTTAGTATATATAATACAAGGTGTAACAGTGATTCTCTTTATCTCAGGCAAATGTGCCAATATTCATCAGGGACCTAAATTCAGGCTAACAATAATGAACGTCACTGTAGAATCTGGGTTACGCTCATGTGATTTGGGTGCTGGGTGTCTCATGATAGGCCTGCAGGTAATCTGGCCGACTAGGACTGGATCCCTGTGCACAATGAAAAAAAAGACATTTGGGCTGTTTTGAATCCTCTTGATGGCTATCTAACCAGTAATGAGATAAACCAGCACACTGCTTTTTAATCATATATTCTAACTAGGCCATCTAGGCAACCTTCACATGGAAGGATTCTCCAGCAGCCAAAAGGACCATGAATGTTTTCCACACTAAAGTGAAATAGCTATTTTTACACAGGGAACTGGGTGTGCAATTGTGTCAACTGGGTCAGAGGATTTTTTTATGGTCACTGCCCAATTTCTGCAGACCAGGCTGGCTGCGCTGCTGATTGAAGTAGCAACTGTTTTGCTAATCGTGGTTATATTAAAGACACTTAACCATTATAATAAATGACACAAGGTTAAAGGGGCACTCTGCCAATTTAACACATAAGAGTCAGTTTATTTGTCATGGGGAGTACTACTCAGCCCGTGAAAACAGTATTCTGTAGCTCTGAAGGACATTAAAAGATCTTAAGTAATCATATGCAAACACTTAGTTTTGAGTTGCTAATATATATAAACAGTATAGTCTTTGTAATATGCCTACATAAATACTATTTCTACTCATGCAAACTACTTGCATGCACGTGCAAATACACATGTATCTGTTAATGACCCAATAGCTACTTTGCTTTGAGTGCAAATTAGCAAATATTAGCATGCTAAGATGCTAAACTGCATGGTAAACATTATACTCGCTTATCATCAGAATGTTAGCACTCTCATTGTGAGCATGTTAGCATACTGGCAGTAGAGCACACTACTTTTTATATATTCTATACTAACAAGCAGTTGTGGAAGAAGTACTTAGTACCTTCAAGTAAAGGTAGTAATACCACACTCTGTTACAAGTAAAAGTCCTGCTTCAAAATCTTACTTGAGTAAAAGTACAAAAGTATTAGAAAATATAATTAAAGTATCAAAAGTAAAAGTATATGTCAGAATCATATATATTATTTATATCTAAAAATTTGACTTTACTACAGTACTTACATCACAATTACATCGCTGCTAACAGCAAATGATACAATACATGTGACTTCAGAACGTAAAAATGGTCGATTAAACTTCCCAAGAGACAACGAAATGTTTTTCCTAAGATTCAATACTTATTTTGTTGTTTTCTAACATCTTTCTGGAGCACCACAACCCACAAGTTATTTTAATGTTTTTCAGCTGGGAGCAGTTTTAGTTGCACTGGAAATGCACATACAGGGTTCTTAAATGAAACACTGTACTGGTATCTATATTGTATCTTGAGTCTTACTACCTTCAGAATATGATTCTATTTGGACGCCTGCCCAGAAATCAGATTCACCCAACCATTGAGGTATTGATCTTGTCTGAGTTTCTTTACTTTTCGGCATTGTTAACAGACGTTTTTCTCACAGTAATGAGTCAATAATTCACAAAGATCTGCTGGAATCGTGGGAGTTTGTGTGTCTACACTTGAAATGTAATGTTACTGTCTCCTAAACCTTAAGCAGACTTGCTAAACCTTAGGCAGAGTCTTACAATAAACAAAACCTCAAAACTGAAGATGTTGCAATAAGTTGAAACCTCCCTTACACTCTCTCTTGAATCAACACTGCGGGCCATGCATTAGAAACAAAAAAACATGCAGCAACTATCCAATAAAAATGATCCGGCGCTCAAACATGAACAGACTTTTTCATTTGTGAGCCTGCAGGCTCTGCAGAATGATCACAGCCTCGTTTGTGGTGGAAACATGTGGCAACACGTCAAACTCGTGTCATGAAGCAGGAATTTTGTATTACAGTGATGCTGAATGTTGTTTTTTGTCAATCTTAAAGGGGAAATGAAGGCAGACTTATACGACCGTCTACATACGCAAACACACACATGCCATGCTGGCGTGGTGTTTACGCCAGCGTAAGGGTGGGAACGACAGCCTAAATAAAGAAGACATGGAAACCGCAAGGCCAGAAAAGCCCTCGCCTCAGCTATCGGCGGCAGCAACTCGTAACACCGCAAATCCAGCAGACGGCTAAACGCCCGGCTCCATCACAGGTCCTGTATCATGACACAGATATAGGTCAGCAGTGCTAAAGCATCTGCAAATCTGCAGATTATCTCTGCCAGGTTTTTTCATGCTCTAATCAGACCAAATCCTCTAAAGTGGAGTTCACTCTTAAGTGGAATTCCACAGTTTGAACCTGCAGGTCTGAGCCAACTATAAATGGGAGGTGGTATTAAAGGGGAACACCGCCTAAAAGAAGAATTCCAATATGTTATTTCCACGGCCTAGGAAAGTTCATCCATTACTTGTGAACATGAGCTACTCTCTCTCAGAGAGGGCGTGGCTATCTTGTGATGGCAACGGCCAAAAACCACGATAGCGACAGCCAAAAACACAGATGACGACGGCCAAAAACCAAGATGGCAACGCCCAAAAACTAAGATGGTGACGGCCAAAAACCAAGATGGCAACGGCCAAACACCAAGATGGTGACGGCCAAACACCAAGATGGCAACGGCCAAAAACCAAGATGGCAACGGCCAAACACCAAGATGGCGACGGCCAAAAACCAAGATGGCGACGGCCAAAAACCAAGATGGCGACGGCCAAAAACCACGATAGCGACAGCCAAAAACCTCGATAGTGACAGCCAAAACCCAAGATGACAACGGCCAAAGACCAAGATGGCGACGGCCAAACACCAAGATGGCGACGGCCAAAAACCAAGATGGCAACGGCCCAAAAAAACAAGATGGTGTCGGCCAAACACCAAGATGGCGACAGCCAAAATGCCGAACTCGAGGCTTCAAAACAGCAGTCCACAAACTAATGGGTGACGTCATGGTAACGACGTCCACTTCTTATATACAGTCTATACTTAGACCATAAGAGTAACATGTATGAATTTTGAAAATGGGTTTAGTTCCCCTTTAAGGTATCAGGATGCACATTATGAGGTTGGTGGGGTTAAAGTCTCATAGCTAGAGACATAGAAGAAAAAAGTAGTCAAACATTCGAAAATACAAAAAGACAAAGACAGAATTTGAGTGTTTGTATGCGTTTATAGTATGTGTGTGGCTGCATGAAGAAATGAGTAAAGACACCCATTCAGCAAGGCAGGGGGAGGGCATAAAGAGGCATAAAAACCTACAAGCAAGCATTTCCCGCAGTTGGAAGTGATTATTAAAACAGCAGGGGCTGTCTTTACTGCTCTACTGCTCGGCCTCCCCTGTGTTTACTACGGTATAGCTGAGAGCCAGCCACGCCTGCGCTAACTATGGTGTGTGGCGAGCGTCTAACTCGCCTGATCTGGCCTCAGTCTTGAATTTAGATGATTTATCCCATATGCAGGTATTCATAATTGATGATCCCCAGGGTGCTTAGTGTGACACCAAGTTACAGAGGAGAAAGAGGGCGAGTTTAAAAATAGCCAGGACACCTACCATCATCTCATCCATTATTAAACACAGCCCTGGGATCTGATCTGACATCCATTATGCCACTCCACACACTGTGGACTAAAACAGAATTAATAGGCTACTATGACACGATTGCCAAGTGTGGAGATTAAGATTAGGACTAAATAATGGATCCACTATACCAGGAAGAGGTTACATTTCAGACTCTTTATATGCAAACCTCAGCTGCACGGTGGTGCAGTGGTTAGCACTGTCGCCTCACAGCAAGAGGGTCGCCAGCCCTTCTGCGTGGAGTTTGCGAGTTCTCCCCGTGTTAGCGTGGGTTTGCTCCGGGTGCTCCGGTTTCCCCCCACAATAGGGCGGAATAGGATAAGCGGTTACGGATAAGAATGAATGAATATATGCAGACCTTTCCTCCATCTACTTCCTCCATCTTTTTGTCTTAAATATACAAAACCAGTTTGATCAGATTGAGTTACCAGTTAAGCGCCATGATCGCACCGCAATCCAAGACCGGCCGACCCGCTTCTTGCCGGGTGAAATCTGAGCCGTCGAGGAAATTCTTTGATGTCAAGTCTACTATATATATATTTTGTTTTACCATACCAGCATGTCAGTCTCCGTGTCAAACGGGCAGGGGAAACAGCTGCACCATAAGTACACAAGTCAAAAATAGAAGTTCACACAGAAGGCACATAATGGGACCCAGATGCATACCTTGCGATCCACCATAAAAGGTACAACTTTGTTTCTGATACCTTTAAGTGCTGCTAATTCATCCTGAATTTAATGTACAGTTACCATAGTGAAAAACTTTCTTGCACACTTATTGCTAGTGTGCCCTAAGGTTGCCTACCCCTGGTCTACACTGTCTGAATGCACGAAAAAACATACAGTATAAACAATACTGGTAGTATTGCCGTATCATGCACATCATTTTGTACAACAAAATGTACACTTCTTGTTCTGCTCCACTTTTTCTGAGCGCAAAGCCTCACTGTAATGTGATGGCAATGATACACAGTTTGTGAGTGTAACATGATGACCCACGCCCAACCCCGAGACAAACTCATTAGCACTGACCAGATCTCATGGTCACTGGTAGTGGCTGCCTGGGCTCCCCCTATCATGTGACCACAGGCACTAGGAAATAACCCAACATTTGGAAATTATACGAGCTTCATTTTATGCTTCATAGATGACTATATTGGCAATTTAACTTGACAGTTAAGGTGGGTTTCATGGGTCTCATTATACCGGAGACTAAACTGCCTGTGTCGTTTGACGACTTTATTACGAGATCAGGAGGCGCACTGGGACCACGGAGAGAGACAGCAGCCGTAATTGACAGCAAAAGCCATTAGTTGCGGAAAAATGGCATATTGATCACCATTATGCAACAAGACACAGGCGCTGGGTTGGTCGGGGTAAGTCGAGGACACTAGAAAAAGTAAATTGAACTGACAACAGTGCAGTCTGCAGAGACATTAAAAATAGGGCTGTCAAAGATAATATGTTAACGCAAATTTGTTTTAACGCCGATAATTTCTTTAACGCATTAATGCAACTAGCGATTTTTTTAGGTTTTAAGGAGCCTGGCTTACGGAATAAATTGGTCCCATCCATGTCATACTAGCTTGTCGCGAAGGAGGCTAAATAACACTCCAAACTTGCACAAAACTTTGGAGGAAAACTGGCATGACCACTTTCAAAGGGGTCCCTTGACCTCTGACCTCAAGATATGTGAATGAAAATGGGTTCTCTGGGTACCCACGAGTCTCCCCTTTGCAGACACGCCACAAGTCATAGTCAAGTCAGCACACTGACACACTGACAGCTGTTGTTGCCTGTTGGGCTGCAGTTTGCCATGTTATGATTTGAGCATATTTTTTATGCTAAATGCAGTACCTGTGAGGGTTTCTGGTTGTTTTGTGCCTTTTAATTGATTTTCAATAACAAATATATACATACATTTGCATAAAGCAGCATATTTGTCCACTCCCATGTTGATAAGAGTATTAAATACTTAAGGGTAAATGTACCCTTTAAGGTACATTTTGAACAGATAAAAAGTGTGCGATAAATCATGATTAAATATTTTAATCGATTGACAATAACAATGACAAATGTCATGCCTATATAATACTATCATCATCCTCATATGATGTCCTGTCATACAGTAAAAAACATAGATATTTGGCATTTCTTACCTGTCATTACTCAGCTGTTTCTAACCTATCTGGTTGCAAGGTGCAACTGGGGGGGTCAGATGACACAGGATGAACTAAAGAAGTGTGCAGACATTCAAGTGTGAGTGTGAGTGTGTGTGTGTGTGTGTGTGTGTGTCCCTTTAGAGCTGGAGGTGTATATTTCAGTTACCTGGCAACCCCTTTGAGAAAGTTGTAACAATAGACACCCTGCAGAATCAGATGCACCAGCAACAAATGACAGCATAACTACAGAAATGTCACAAATAAATTATGCAACATATAACTAAAGAGACATCCCATAGTTAGTTCAGTGTTGTTATAACAGAGAGTGTTTTTTTTGCTCTTACCATCAACACCGACGTCCTGACAGCCTCGGAGACGCTCTGCCGGAGCTCAGCGGCGGTGCCCGGCTTGTTGAGCCCCCGGGTGAACTTCCTCGCCTCGGCTGGAGGTGGAGCAGAAGAAGCCATAGCCCCCCAGCCTCCCTTTCATCAGACAGCCAGGTGCTGAGAAGCTGCAGACTGCAGAGGGCTGCTCCAAGGCTGGAATCCTGCAGCTCCGGGCTGTGCGTAAATGCGCACTTGGCACTGTTTTATCCTGCCATTACGCGTCTCTTAACGCTTCAGCTCGATCATATTTGTAGTAGTAAGGACACCAGAAGGTGACATCAATAGTCAGCAGCAGTCGGAGCAACATCTGAAGCCTGCTACTCTCTGTCCTGTCAGAGGAGGTCCTCTTGCACAAACTGGCACGCCCCCCTTGTGTAATAAAGCCTATAATGGGACAAAACAAAAAAAAACCACATTGAAATAAGGGGATAGCCATGGGAATAATGATAACCAAACAACAACAACAACAACAACAACAATAATAATACAACTACTACAACTAATAATAATAATATTATTAATAATAATAATAATAATAATAATAATGATAATAATACAACTACTAATAATAATAATGAGAATAATAATAGTGCTACTACTACTACTACAACTAATAATAAATAATTATAGTACTAATAATAATAATAATAATAATAAAAATAATAATAATAAAAATAGTGCTACTACTACAACTAATAATAACAATAATAGTAATACTACTGCTGCTACTACCACTACAACTAATAGTAATAATTATAGTAATAATACTACTGCTACTACTACTACTACAACTAATAATATAATAATATTAATATTACTAATAATAATAATAATACTGCTACTACTAATAATAATGATATTAGTTTCTACTACTACTACTATTATTACTACAACTACTACTATTACTAATAATAATAGTAATAATAACAATTATAATGTGTATTATTGTGCTATTGCCATGTTTTCACAAACAATTAGCAATTATTTATCTCTCTCCTTTTCTCTTCTTATGTGCATATGAGAAACTATAGCTGAGTAATTAAAAGAGTGATGTGTAGGAAGAGGCAGCTGAGATCATAGGCCTTGATGAACAGGTGGTGCTTGAGGATGCATTGCATGTTGGATGCATTGCATGTTGCATTGCATGTTGCATTGCAGGTTGCATTGCAGGATTGCTTCTGCGACAGGCTGCTCCACCCAGTAACATGACTGCATTATTTCTACAGAATGTCTGTGGGACATTCAGCTTGATAGAAAGATAATATATAGGAATATGAAATGCCACAAACAGCAATTAATGCCTTCATTGTTGTATCAACACAAGCTGCATAAAGTATTTCAGCCGCATTAAATACTATTTTGAGGTTATATAACTAAAAAACCGCACACTGTTCCGCCGTAGGCGCAGGCTTACATTGCCACCTGCTGGAATAATTATTGTTTTGGCCATCCAGTCTGTGCTTGAGGCTTTAAAGTCTGTGTATAAAGTTATATGACCACACAGAGGCAGTAAAGTAGCACTAATAGTTGAATAACTAGTGATGCCTTTACTGGCAATCAGAAATAGTAACTTGAAATAAGGGAAAATGTTGTTTTTGGTTTCTCCAAATACCCCCCAAAAAGAAGACGTTTTTTAATAATTAATTTTATAATAATCCTAGCGAAATATTTTATTCATAAAGGAATAAAATATAATATAATTTAGCTACTATAAACCTTGTTTTGGTGTTTTCGTGAAGGATGTTAAACTATAAAACTAATTTCTAATTCGACCAACAAAATTTTTTTATATTAAGACTATTAATTTCTGTTTGTTTCATAATATATTTGTCTAGTGTTTTGTACCCCTGGCTGTTTTGTTTTGTTACTGTTTATTTGTATACTGTCCCCTGTATACTGATGTTGTACTTTTGTTAATAAAAAACAAAAAACAAAACATTGAAATAAGGGGATAGCCATGGGAATAATGATAACAAAACAAGAACAACAACAATAATAATAATAATAATAATAATAATACAACTACTACAACTAATAATAATAATGATAATAATAATAATAATAATAATACAACTACCACTAATAATTATTATTATAATTATATTAATAATAATAGTAATACTACTACTACAATTAATAGTAATAATAGTAATACTACTACTGCTACTACTACTACTACTACTGCTGTTAATAATAATAGTAATACTACTACTGCTACTGCTACTACTACTACAACTACAACTACTACTGCTAATAATATAAATAATAATAATAATAATAATAACAGTAATAATAATAGTAATACTAGGCCTACTACTGCTACTACTAATAATAATAATAATAGTAATACTACTACTGCTACTAATAATAATAATAATAATAATAGGACTACTACTGCTACTAATAATAATAATAATAAAAATAATTATAATAATAATAATAATAATAATAACAATTAACAATAACTATTATAATATGTATTATTGGGCTATTGCCATGTTTTCACAAATAATTAGCAATTATTTATCCCTCTCTTTTTCTCTTCTTATGCACACACTGACCCCTATTTATTTTAGATATTGATGTGGCATTTTTCCTGCAAGCTTTGCAGGATGCATTGCATGTTGGATTGCAGGTTGCATTGCATGTTGCATTGCAGGATGCATTAAAGGATGTATTAAAGGATGCATTGCAGGATGCATTAAAGGATGCATTGCAGGTCGCATTGCAGGATGCATTGCAGGATATATATATATAAATATATATATATATATTTCCTTTTCTTTTTTCCATTTTTTCTTTTTCTTCCTTTTCCTCATAACAAAATAAAATAAAATAAAATATGGATAAAACAAAATGGAGAGAAAAAAAATGAAAGAAAGAAAAAATAAATAAATAATAAAGAAAAATAAATAAACAAATAAATACATTAAAAAAAAAGGATGCATTGCAGGTTGCCTCCGTTTTATATAATTTTAATTTAATAAAGGAATATCTTATCTTATCTTATCTTAGGTTGCATTGCAGGATGCATTGCAGGTTGCTTTGCAGGATGCATTGCAGGTTGCTTTGCAGGATGCATTGCAAGTTGCATTGCAGGATGCAATGCAGGTTGCATTGCATCATCCTGCATTGTAGGTTGCTTCCGTTGTTTTATAACGATCACTGAGCTATAAGCCTCACAGTGTTTACAGCACAGTAAATACTCGTGGAGCCTGAACGCAGCATATGTTTGCAGGGTGTTGTTATGTCCATAGTCTGCGGCACCGCGGCGCTGCATCCCTGCATCCATCCTCCTCCTCCCTGTGTGGGACCGTCCTCCACCTCCACCTCCACCCCCCAACCAACCAACCAACACACCAAGCCCACAGAGCAACCTGATACCGGAGACGAGCGGTCCAGACAAGACAAGCCTGCAAACGAGGCGTTCCCAGCCGCCCTAGTCTGTCTGTCTGGAGCTCCACACCGTCAGTGTCTGCCTGCCTGCGGGGATAGATCACACATCACACCGAGAGATATATCCGAGCCCCGCAGCCGCGTCGTCTGAGAGCCAGGATGGCAGTAATAACCTCGGAGGAGCTCAGCCGTTGGCGCCGTTGACTTGTGGAACGCTTATTATGCTAACGTTCCATTAGCACCGTTAGCTCGTAACCCCACCGAGATAATCTTCTATTTAAGTCAAAAAGGTGGATTATTTTATATTTTTTTAAAGCGTATAACCGATAATGTTTTGTTCTTACACGAATTAACCGTGTGTCTGTTATTTTTTTTACCTTTTTTGCGAAGTTTTCCACCGCCAGACAACAGTCGCCCCCGAGGCTAGCGGCTAGCATGCTAGCTGGCAGATATGGCCGTTGGTGGCTGGCTAGCTGTGGACGGTTGCTGCTGAAATAAGAGGAGCAGAAGAAGAAGAAGAAGAAAGTGTTAAAATAAAGAGGAGAATAAGAAGAAGACTTTGTGGACAACTGTCTGTCATGGCTGTGGGCCGAATCACCATGAAATCACTGGCTAAATTTGGTGTCTGCCTGACTATCCTCCTCACTTCTGTGGCTGGTAAGTGGCTTAATAGTAACATGAATATTTGATGCTTTAATTCCTTCTGGTTGCTGCTTGTCTGTCCACTATATTAGCTGGGTTTGGTGCAGATAATGTGAGCTACTATCATATTATTTCCACTGGGGCAGCTATAGTGTTTGATTTTCTTCTACCTAATTCCCCTAAATCATCACATGTTCTCTGTCCTTTAACTAACATTTCCATCTCTCATTTCTGGACTAATCTGCAGGACAGATAATAATGCACTATACTAATTTTTAACAGTCTCTTCTGCACTATACTCACTTTTAACAGTCTCTTCTGCACTATATTCACCTTTTTAATAGTCCTGTATCACAGTTGTTACCCTGCACTATATTCACCTTTTTAATAGTCCTATATCACAGATGTTACCCTGCACTATATTCAATTTTTTAATAGTCCTATATCACATCTGTTACCCTGCACTATATTCACTTTTTTAATAGTCCTATATCACAGTTGTTACCCTGCACTATATTAATTTTTAACAGTCTCTTCTGCACTATATTCACTTTTTTAATAGTCCTATATCACAGTTGTTACCCTGCACTATATTTACTTTTTTAATAGTCCTATATCACAGTTGTTACCCTGCACTATATTCACTTTTTTAATAGTCCTATATCACAGTTGTTATCCTGCACTATATTCACTTTTTTAATAGTCCTATATCACAGTTGTTATCCTGCACTATATTCACTTTTTTAATAGTCCTATATCACAGTTGTTACCCTGCACTATTTTCAGTTTTAACAGTTTTCTTCATCTCCTTGTATTTTTATATCTGGTATATTTTTTTGTACTTTGTAGTAATAACTTTTTTTCTGCCTTTTTACTAACATGTTTTGCACTATGGAACTGTGATGCTGGAAACTTGAATATCCCTCGGGATCAATAAAGTTACTATCTATCTATCTATCTATCTATCTAATCTGTGCAGCTCATCCTCATTGCAGTCAACCCAAACCTTCATGGATATCTCCTCCAGAACAGAGCAGCAAGTGTATACTCCTGGCTCCCTTTTTAATCATTCTGTGTATAAAAGGCCTGGAAAAACACTGCCAAACATACCGCAGTCCCCGTCTGCCAAGTTGTGCCCCCTGTTTAAGACTCTGGGCTGGAGCCAGGCTACTCTGAGACCTTGAGCGTGATAAGATAGTAGGGAGAGAGATGGAGGAACAGTGCATGTTGAAGAAGGGGGGAGGTGGAATGTGTGGGAAGACAGGGGAAGGTATTTTTCAAGATGGGTAATTTAGGTGGTAGAAGTTCAACGTGGTGGTTAGGCTTTGGTAGGGTGTGTTTGGCTCATCCGGTGTTACAGCCAAGTGTGTGGATGTGTGTGTATAAACATTGGGAAAAAAATTCACCTATGTATCGCAATTTTTAATGCCAGATTTGATATATTTGCTTCATTTGAGTCTATGCAGAGGTAAAAAGATGCTACCACTCTTATTGTTGTAGCTTGAGTAGGGCCGCTCATTTAATCGAATATGAATCGCGATCACGATTTTGGCTTCCCGCGATTAAATGAGCATGATCGCCTGCGATGTTGACGTTTAAAATGCGCGTTCTGCTCATAGAAAACTCTGCTGCATATCAAATCAAGCACTTCCTACATTAACAGCCAGCCACCAGCCGGCGATCGAGATGTTTTGGCTTCACTTTTGGGTATAGATATTATCTATACCACCAATGTGTTTATGATTAAATTGAGGGTACAAAATTGTTTATCTAGCTCTTAATGTTGCTAATTTTGCTCTTGAAGTGAAGTCTCTAAAATGTAGCAAGAGGGTAGGGTGAATATTTCTGTATTTTTTACATATTGCAATATATATATATAGCTGGAAAAAATATTGCAATATCAGTTTTTTCGAACATACATTAGCAGGGATTTAGCACAGGATGGAAGTGAAAGCAGCGCTCTATTTATTTTAATGTGAAAGTGCGATACAAATATGTTCATGATATCAATATTGATCAAAATAATCGTGATTATCATTTTGGCCATAATCGTGCAGCCCTGAGTCTGAGTAATAGGGCCGGGACGATACACATATCTCCCGATTTGATACTATCACGATACTTGGGTGCTGATTCGATATGTATTGTGATTCGATATTGCGATTTTTGTTAACTTTTTTAACAGTATATCATGGGAAAAGAATTTAATCACACACGTCTAGGGACTTTTACTTTTGAAAATATCTAAATTGATACATTAAAATGTTTGATTTTCAGCAAACACTTTGGGTTTCACACATTGCGAGGAAAAGCAGAGCTAGACATCACGGCTAAAGCTGCATGCTACCTCCGTCACAGACAGGAAACGTTATCGTATACGTCCGGTTTTCAAAATAAGGTATTAACAAAGGGAACTGTATATACAAAATACATATATGGAAATAAGATTGATTGGATTATATTCACCAGAAGTATAAAACATTATATGTCCCTTATAAATTAACAAGAAAATACCACTAATTTGTGAGAGAAATGTCTTTATTCTTTGATCTTTGGGTTGCTGGGAAACATTTTTAATAAATAATGTCTGACAATGACTGATATATTTGACTTCAGGACATCTCTGACTACATATAGGCTGAAAATCAAACATTTTTACAGTATCAAATTAGATATTTTCCAAAGTAAAAGTCCCTAGAAGTCAACTTTTTCCCATGGTCTAGTGTTAAAAAATGTAACAAAAATCGCAATAAATCGTAATATTGAATCGGCACCCAAGTATCGTGATAGTATCGAATCAGGAGATAGGTGAATCGTCCCAGCCCTTCTTCTTAATAATGTATTGTGTATTATCCTTCCATTCATAGACAGTGTATTACCAGAAGCCCATAGTAATAACTACTGTAGAGGGAAATATAGGCAGTGTGGAGCAGAATTAAAATAAACAGTGTGCAGAGAGATTTGCATTCACATTTGCATTTAACAGACAAGTGAGTATTTTTTAATTCCCACTTCAATAAAACATCCTCCAATAACAGGGGAACTACAGGAGAAAACGAAAATGTAGAAGTGAGCGGGATGATTCAGCGGAGAAAGCGAGACATTTACTGAAGGGATGAGTCGTCAGGTTGTGACGTAGGATCAGTTCGGGAGGGGGGAAGTGGAAAATGCTGAGTGCGATCATTTTCACCCCAGAAAACTGTAATTTCTCATGTCAGCATTCACGCGGAGATCTTATCTTATTGCCTCGATAAGCTCACCTTTATGAGACACAAATTAGTACTCCCCCTGGAGCGGTTTAACGACTGGCAGAGGATTGACATATTCACTCAATAGTCAGGGCGATTAATGGATACTTACATGCATGCAAACAGCCAGTAAATTCAAATCTGTGCAGCAGTAATTAGGGCAGTTTGTTGGCATAATGAGTGGAAAGAGACAGGAGACAAATGAATCAGATATCGCAGTGCTCGATACTTGTAATGGTGATAATGAGAGGAAGCAGAGTTAGTCATCGCTCTGACCTAACACCTTTCCCTTTGCTCCCTCTGTCTCGGCTCCAACATTTTTTATTTATCCCAATATCTCCCTCTTCCCATCTCCGCTATTACCTCTGTTAATTTCTTTTTTTCCCCCTCCACCTGCCGTCTATTAACCTGTTCGCAGCTGAGCTCGCGTCGTCCTTCCGCTCCCCGGTGACTAATCAGTGCGTGGGCGAACGCCTGCTGCTCCAAAATCTGGAGTAGAATCAGTTCCAAACAGACGCTACCTGCGGCGTGACCACAGGTGTTCTTAAGTACATCACATCGGGACAAGCCCAAGTGAAGTTGTAGCACATAATGTATGCCGCAACCCACATTCAGGCCCTGTTGTCGCAGGTAAAGCTGGAGGTTTTGGGGTCCAAAGAGGATTAGAGCAGGAGTATTATACTATGGCATAGAAAGGACTGCTCACTTGCTCCGCTTGTCCAAACGGTGAAGCCGTGTCTCGTTCGCGCCATACTGCGGCGTTGACAGGCCCCACTGTTCAGCCCCAACCGGGCCGCTTCGCCCCGGCCTCTCCGGGCCACGGGGGGGGGGACTCTCGGAGCTGTCGGGTCCGCGGTCACGTCAGCGGCTCAGCGGAAAGTGAAGTTACTGGATTACAGGCTGATTGGCTGCGAGAATGTTTAGCTCAGATTGGAGCCGACAGAATTTGGTGAGCCAGGTTCAGACTGGCATTTAATCTGGGATTTTTAAAGGCAAGGTTGGTTGGAGAAGAAGATGAGGATGAATCAGAATAGCTTAAATGCCAAGTACAATACATGCTCAGGAATTTGCCTTGGTGACATTGCAGCAGAGGCATTTTGAAAACTAGGAAAGGAAGGGCTAACAGCACAGAGAAATCTCCTTCATGTATTATGGGCTGTAACTAAAGATTATTTTCCTTATTGATTAAGGGGAACTCCACCGATTGTACACAACACGGTCCAGGTGTTGGAGTACTACTGTTTATTATGGCTGGGACAATAGAAAAAGATATAAAACTGCAAAAGCAGCTCTTGAATTCTGCCACCATCTTATACCAATCTTCATATTTCTTAAATAATTCCAGCAAATGTTTTTTGTTATAAAAAGGCTGTTATGTCAATTATAATGAAAGCCAGAGACTCTAAGAGAGCAGCACAATAATTAGAATGTGATGTTAATGCGTCTCAATTAACAGCACAGATTTTTCCCAATTTGACCAAGCTGCATCACCTTTAGCTCTCAGCGTAGCAGCAGTAGTCTGCTGAGTGTGCATTATGGTCTGTTGGGTATGTGGATGCAGCATCCTTCTGGAGGCAAACACAGGGTTAGTAAATAAGTAAAAAGTAGCTCGTAGAATGTTAAAAATCAGCTGTGGCAACCAGCACGTAGAAGCGAAAATAGACGTAATACAATGATGTGTACTTATCTGAGCCAACATTTTGGCTACAACTGGAGTAATGCAATTTGGACAGGAACACGAGGAAGTAGCTGCAGACGCCGAAGGATGTAAAAGCACTGCGCCCACTTTGATTCCTTAATATTTTGCACTCTATTTCATGAGAGGAGATGACACTGACTGCAGCTAGAAACAGACCAATGAACGCTGGAATGGAGGGGTGGGGGAGCATTTGGTCTCTAATACAGCTAGCCTTGTACTCTATTAGATGAAAAAATCAATGCGTGCCTCTCTTAGTACCTTGGTTTGAGTTCTGAGCAGAGGTAGAAGCGTCGCGAGATACAATAGGACAGTGTTCAGCCGACCTTCTGCTTTGGCAAAAAGGAGAAATTAGTGGATGTTTTAGAAAACAAAAGGTGCAGCCTTGAGATGGTAACTCAGAGTGACAGCCTATGATTAACACGAAGCGTTCTCCTTGACCAGCAGAGACAATAAGTCTAGAGCGCGCAAAAAAAATGTTGCTGCAGAGTATGGATGAACTGGTTGTTTTTTTTCATGGATGGAAGCTTTAAAAAGTGTGACAGGTCTTGTTTTTATTATCTCCAGTAGCTGGGATACCACATCTGAGGATATTGCTCTGTCTCTAGAGCACTGTATACTGTGCATATCTTAGGCCTAGTATGTTTCTATCCACATCAGCTTATAATAGTTGCAGCAACAGAACAAGGTGCAGTTAGTAGATCGCAGTATTACAAGCAATCACTGGTGAAAAATACAGGTTTCACACCAATTGTGCACTCACAGCATTCCTCTGAGAAACACCAGTAGGGCTGCAGATATCGATTATTTTATTAATCGAGTATTTTACAGATTATTTCATTGATTAATCGGATAACAAATATTTTTGCTTTATCATGAGGGCTGCAACTACCGATTATTTTCATTGTCAATTAATCTCTTGATTGTTCTCTCGATTAATCGATTAGTCGTTTGGGCTATAAAATGTCAGAATATGGTGAAAAATGATGATCAATGTTTCCCAAAGACCAAGATGACGTCCTCAACTGTCTTGTTTTGTCCACAGAGTACAGAAACCAGAAAATTTCACATTTATGAAGCTGGAATCAGAGAATTGTGACTCAAACCGATTAATCAATTATCAAAACAGTTGACGATTAATTTAATATTTGACAACTGATCGATTAACCGTTGCAGTTCTATGTATTATTAAAGAGCAATAGTTAATATACAAAGAAGAGAATATGACGGGTATCTTAAAATGAACAACTAATTGGTTTCCTTACAAAAAAAACAACATTAAATTGCATACAATAAAATGATCTGTTAAAGCTAAACCCATATTACATTCTAGGTTTTAAATCGAATATTTTCTGAAATGCAATCAAATACATTTTATATAGCAATTATTTCAAATCTAATTTTAGGAAAACTGTCATAGTATATAGACACGCCACCATATGCATACAATCTGAGTAAGAAAAGTCAATATCAGAACAGTGGGATCTGCAGAGGGCGCGTCTCTTTGCAAATTAAATAAAGTTATTGACTGAGTTCATCTTTGCATGGAAACTATTAATTAAAAATTGATACGTTGTTTTTGAGAATTGATACAGCATCACAAAACATTGTGATGCTGTATATATTTCATATTTTCTTACACCCCTACTCGTTTTAAAAAGATGAGGTCTTAGTTTGCAAGGACATCACAGCACCTGTTAGCGGTCACAGAACAGGTGAAACCCCGTCATAAACTGTGGAGCTTGTCATGCTAGTATGAAGCCCATCAAGCCTGTAGTTCATTTATTCACCGAGGAAAAGATGTTGTTATCAACAGAGACTAAATTCTGCCTGAAGCCAAACTTTTGCTGGCTCATAAATAATCTGAGATTATGCCCCCCCCTGTGGTGTAATGGTAAACACCACGTCGGTCACTCTGTCATCTGTGTTTGCATCACATATTCGGGAAAGTTAAGGTATACAGGGGAGGGGGGGTGAATATTTGGTGTAAATGCATCGTGGTCAATAACGGAGGTCTCTAAGCTTTGAGGGTAGTGTAAGCCCCAGGATTAGCATAACTGTACCAGACCCAGACAGACCCAGACTGAGTGGTGGTGTTTTTGAGGGGGGAGTGGGCAGTCCCGAGGCAACAGATGGGACAGATTAAAGCCCACACGGCCCCCCCACACGTCTTTAAACTCAACCGGGAGACTTGGAAAATTGGGGGTGTCAGCAAATAGCCCCTGAAGCCCATCCATCCTACCTCAGCAACAAGCTCGCACCCAAACAGCAGCAGCAGGTACGATTAGGGCCGATACATGCGTCAGACGGCCGTGTCAGTAAACACCAGAGAGAAGGATAGTTTACAATATATACAGACAGAATCAGCACGGTGCAAAGGCTCTACATGGCAGCATAATGCCAGTTATCCCCATCAACACGCAAGCAAGAGAGCTCAGCTTGTATACCTCTGTGTATATTTAATCACGATTAATCGCATGATTGTCCATAGTTAATCGCGAATAGTCGCGCAATAATCCCATTTTTTTATCTGTTCAAAATGTACCTTAAAGGGAGATTTGTCAAGTATTTAATACTCTTATCAACATGGGAGTGGGCAAATATGCTGCTTTATGCAAATGCATGTATATATTTATTAATGGAAATCAATTAACAACACAAAACAATGACAAATGTTGTCCAGAAACCCTCACAGGTACCGCATTTAGCATAAAAAATATGCACAAATCATAACATGGCAAACTGCAGCCCAACAGGCAACAACAGCTGTCAGTGTGTCAGTGTGCTGACTTGACGATGACTTGCCCCCAAACTGCATGTGATTATCATAAAGTGGGCATGTCTGTAAAGGGGAGACTCGTGGGTACCCATAGAACCCATTTTCTTCCACATATCTTGAGGTCTAAGGGACCCCAAGGGCCATGACAGTTCTGCCTCAACAAAATTTAGCGCGAGTTTGGGGTGTTATTTAGCGACAAGCTAGTATGACATGGATTGCATAAAAAAAGAAAACAATGTGTTCTTACACTATGACAGTTTCCCTAAAATTAGTACATCTCTCAAATACCATATTTTGAGCTTATCAATACTCTGGTCTTTAATAATTTAGCACCGTTGCCCGTTTAATACCAGGTGTCGGTACCCGTCCCTAATGGCAGTATATCGCAATATATTGAATCGTAACCCCTGTATCGTGATACGTATCGCCAGATTCTTGCCAATACCCAGCCCTAATGTCTGCAGAGGAGATGCACTGGTGCATTGAGCACGTTTCAGCCTCAAGTCAAGTTCCTTTCTCTCATCTCGGATGTGAAGTCGGAACAAGTAGCGGAGAGGGAAACAGCCAACACATCAGCGCACTCTGTGACTTTTAATCAAGTCTCAGACTGCCGTGTCTCGCATCTCTCCAGCGGGCCTTGGCAGTAGGGCCAGATTAGATCGCTGTTGTTTTTTAGCAGCGAGGCTGAGGGGAAGGGGGTAGTCCGTGGGGCGGGAGGGAGCACCGAAGGCCAATTGGGGGAGGAGGCTTAGAGGGGGGGGGCGGGGGAGATTAGCAAATAACTGGGCCATGGGTAAACACTCAGCGGTGCCCGCCATCATCCAATGAACAGGCTCGGAGCAGAAAACTACTCCGAAGCCTTTTGATATGACTACCCTCTCTCTCTCTCTCTTTCTCTCTCTCCCTCTCTTTCTCATCTGCCTCGCTCCACTGGCCTCGCCTGCATACTCTGACCCACAATCCAACACTGCAGTGTGGAAGCCAAGATCACACAGCAAAGCTTCACAAAGCAGAACCGGGTACAGGGCCTGCCACGGCCAATCACAGATAGAACACAGAGATTGGCGTCCAACCAAAGAGAGACAGAATTCAGTCAGAGAACCAACCACAGTGAAGCAGAGTGGCGGACAAACCAATGAAATCTGACTACGGGAGTGCTCCCATGGCTCCGACTGCAAATGAGCAAAGCCTGGTTGTGTGCTTGGGGCTGAGCTCCATCCCATGCTACACTGTCAGGCTTCTCTGTTAACTTTTGTTGTTTGTTTTGAGCTACTAAAAAAAAAAAACTGTTATGGCCATTTTTAAAGGGGTCCTTTGACCTCTGACCTCAAGATACGTGAATAAAAATGGGTTCTATGGGTACCCACGAGTCTCCCACAAGTTTGCCATGTTATGATTTGAGCATATTTTTTATGCTAAATGCAGTACCTGTGAGGGTTTCTGGACAATATTTTTCATTATTTTGTGTTGTTAATTGAGTTCTAATAATAAATATATACATACATTTGCATAAAGCAGCATATTTTTCCACTCCCATGTTGATAAGAGTATTAAATACTTGACAAATCTCCCTTTAAGGTACATTTCGAACAGATAAATGTGAGATTAATTTGCGATTACATTTTTTAATCGATTGACAGCCCTTATCTACTACATACATAGTAGTGTTTATATGCTTTCTTGCTTTGTATTAATGCAACAAAAATGTATTGATATCAGCCTTTTCCGCTCATGGCAATAAAGCGCAAAAATCAATCACGCTTGTGAATGAATACCCCCAAAATCAATTCCTAGATTGAACTCGGGCCATGAGCCTTTTTATCTGCTCTTCCAGCTTCTCCATGCCCAGGAGCTCTCGTAGGCCGAGCATCATTACGGGGTTTTTCATTTCATAGCCTTGAATTGTAGTAAAAATATTAATAATTCATGTCGGCGTGCAGTATCTACCCAGCTTTGGGAGAGAGACAGGAGATACTCTGCTCTATGGATTTCTGTTCTGCTCTCCAAGGTCAGTCTGTTTGTCTAACTGTCTATGGGTGTTGTCACCGGCTCTCCACTTCCTTCCATTGTTCCTTTATGTTTCTTTTCTTTTTACTAGAGTTCCTCCTCTATGACTCTGTCCTCACCTCCACAGCCCTCCTTTTCTCCTGGATTTCTGTGTCTGGGTAATTAGAAAGGAAGTGTATTTGAGGCAGAAAAGATCATTGTTGAGGTTGTCATTATGTTTAGCCTTGTGCTTTTTTTTTTTCAAATTGCTTGATAACAGCCATAAAAAGGAACAAAAGATTGAGTCTTAGAGTCAAGGAAAGTGCATAGTCTCTGAAGATAGTTCACATAGCAAACACCTACAATAGGGGCGGGGGAAAATCATTCAGTATAGTATGGCGATGTTTTGCGTGGCAATATTGTATAGATCTTTTATTATATAACCTATTAACCTCTTAACAATCCAAAGGTGGGCCTGGCCGCTAATCTGTCTGTCGGAGGTTGTAGGGAGTTCAGTCTTAAAGCTAGAGTGAAGATACTGGTACCACATGAAACTAGAAAACCTAAGGAATCAAGAGTATCAACCATTTCATGGTAGCTTATCATGAAGATGGCTAAATAATGCTACAAAGCTACGCAAAATTTTGGCGAGGAAAAACTGGCATGGCCATTTTCAAGGGGGTCCCTTGACCTCTGACCTCAAGATATGTGAATGAAAACTGAGATGAACAGAGTGAAAACTGTATCTTATCAGGTAAAACAGATGTTGACAAACTGCATGATTTGCAGTTGAAAAAAGATAATAAATCGCAATATATCTTATCGCAATACAAGACTCTGCCGCCTCCATTTTGGACTGATTGGACGATCACTGTTTGGGGGAGGGGTTACACGAACGGTCAATTAATGCACAAGATAAACTGTTCTGCCAACAGATCTTGGGCCATCACAGTTCATTTCTATATGATTAAAAAACATTCCGAAGTAAAGAACACAAAAAAACCTTTGATGAGCTGCAGATGAGCCATCACCCTGTTCAAATTATTCAACAAAAGAGAAAAATACATACTTGAAACTCCACTTTAATGATAAAATGGCAACTTTATGTTTAGATTTCCACATTGATTTGAGTGTTGTAGATTATTACCTGCCGGGACGGCGACGCTGGTATTGTTTTCACCTCGTGAGTCTGTGTTTTCCTTTTAAACGTATCATCAGTTGTCAGACTCCAATAGATCAGAGCTCATCTTCCCTCTGCAGCGATGGAAAAGTGGTAAAATATAAATGAATATCTGCCCATTATGTCTCCCCTGTAATGTTCCGGTGTAATGGTAGCGCTGATGTTCAATTTTGGGGGAAAGAATGGTTCACTGAGATCGTCATTTTTCACATCTCCAAGCTAGAGTTTGGACTGAAATGAAAGCACAGCTTTAGGAGACGACTGCTTTTCTGTGTTCATCTGCTCAGTATTTATTTGCTATATTTCATACTCGTTGTAGGGTTAGTATTGTTTTTTTATAGCCTTTTGTTTGATACAATGAGAGCATGTACATAATATTAGGGCTGTCAATCGATTAAAACTTTTAATCGCATGATTGTCAAAAGTTAATCGCAAATTAATTACACATTTTTTGTTCAAATTGTACCTTAAAGGGAGATTTTGCCAAGTATTTAATATTCACATATACTTGCTTTATGCTAATGTATGTATATATTTATTATTGGAAATCAATTAACAACACAAAACATTGACAAATATTGTCCAGAAACCTGAAAATACTGCATTTAGCATAAAAAATATGCTCAACCCCTTTGAAAATAGCCATGCCAGTTTTTCCGCATCAAAATTTTGCGTAGGTTTGGAGCATTATCAGAGAACGTATATTGTGTAAGTCAATTGTTTGTTCCATTGTGACATCAGCGCCCAGCCGCAAAGCTACGCTTCCACCATTTTGGACTGAAATCGATTACCGGACGGCAGTAAAACATCCGCCTAGAAAGTGCCGTACAAAAGTAAAACAAAATTATTTCTATTCTATTGTCATTCTACCGAAATGGCAAATAACATATTATGAATATAATAAGCCTTTTCAGTCCAAAAAGGCGGCTGTTGTCCTAAAAACAATCAAGTTTTGCCTCTTTGCTTCTATACTCTTTGCGGGAGGTGCCATTGATTTACACTATGATGTGTTCAGGCTCTATTCAGCAAAAATGAGCATTAGGTGATGGTAAATTCTAACGTTATAATGATGAGTTTCGTCTCTTTGCTTCTATCCTCTTTGGCGTTATTTAGCCTCCTTTGCGACAAGCTAGTGCGACATGGATTCCTTAGGTTTTCTACTCTCATATGATGCCAATATCTTCCCTCTGGCTTTAAAACTGACCTTGCTACAACCTCCGAAAGATCGATTGCGTTAAAGAAATTAGTGACGTTAAAACGAAATTGAGTTAACGCGTTATTATCAGGTTAACTTTGACAGCCCTACATTATATGTATTATGATTATTTAGTGCATGCAGAGCTTGTTAATGTGCTATAAAGTGATATTCTGCCCCGTTGGAAATCTAACCGCTAACCCTGGCAGTTGTTGCAATTCAGTTTCCTCATCAAACGAAAATTTCTCCACATACTTAACCCTTAGTTTGAACTCCTTTCCCGCTCTGCCCGTGTACACGGCGTGCTTCCCCGCTGTAGGCAAAGCGAGTCCCACAGAGCGGAACAGAACAGTAGGCAGTAAAGGCCCACAGGTTGAGGGCAGCCGAGGCCCACAGTAGGCCAGAGCTGATCTTTATCTGAGGATGGGAGCAGAGGAGGAGAGCTGGCGCCGTGCCCAGCAGAGCTACCACTCCATCGCGCCACCCTCTGCCCACACAGGCTAGCTTGACCTTGGGCAGGGCACAGTCACCCTCCTCCCTCCACCCCTTCAAAACAGACCTCCCCCTCACCCCCTCACCCCCCTTCCCGGATGGAGGAAAGGGAGGAGCTGGGAGTAAGGGAAACAAACTGGCACATCATGTTTCTCTTATCAGAAATTACTCCTAAATGCGGGCTATGTACACAAACACACACTCTACCATTGGCTCAGACGTTCACCGCAAATCAACAGGCAAACTGTCCATTTCACAACTGGACACATTCCAGCCATAATGCCCACTTTTTCTCTGCGCCTCTGCAAGTGTTTGCATTATGTTCTTCAGGCTGGAGTTTAAATTGGTATTTCTATTGATCTTTGCCAGCAAAGACTGCTGCCTCTCACAAGCCAGACAGCTATTTCTCAGCTGTGGATTCTTCTTGTATAGACAGACAGACGCAGTACGAGTAGCAATTTGTCTCTCTAGCTGGTTGAGCAGACAAGTGTGTATATATATATGTGTGTATAGTATATACTCTATACATGTGCATAAACAGTATATGTAGGTATGTATATATGTTAATGTGTGTATATGTATGTATATATGTATATACAGAGACACTACTTATATACTGTATATGTGTATATGCTGTATATACATATATATATATATACATACATACATACATACATACATACATACAGTATATGTGTATATATGTGTATGTGCAGACAAATTTTAAGGTCTGCCACTTTTTAAATCTCTGCGCTAAATGAAGGAATAATATTTAAGATCTGATGTTGTTCATTGATCGATATATTTTACACAAAAAAACATCATATGCATGATAAATTACAGTGTTCAAATTACACCGCAGCTTCCGGGGGAGCCCTATTTTTTGGGGCAGGGAGGGCACTGCACACGGTACTGTACTGTACTGCACTTTGTTATTGTCATCTATAGTGGTTGTTTGCATAAAAACACACAATTGAAATGATTATGATTATTTACATACTTGCCTTGATTTAAAAAAAAAAAAAAACTTGGCAAGCTGCTTAGAGCTAGTGTCGGGAAGTTAAACGGGTCATAATTCCGTAATTTCTTTCTCTCAGCTGTGGCTCCGGTCCCAAACAAACTGAAAAGTGATACAGCATGTGTATGCGTCACTGTGCTTGCGTAACTGTCGGAAAGCATCAATACAGAGGAATCAATAGTCATGGAGGCATGGGATTTCAAGGAATCGGACAACAAGGAAGTGATTCTCTATTCCCATCTCTAGCGGTTTCTTCTCAATCAGACAGTTTTCCTCTTAAATGTGCGTCAGTGGAATGAGAAAATATTCGATCAAGAGATGTGATGACATGTCATAAATGAATGAAGCTGTTGAGCTGCCTCTCTCCTCACCACAATTGCTCATTAACACAAACTGCCTCCATCTTGTTATCATGTTATGCGCCTGCCTCTTGTCATCCAACTGTTTGATTCACTTCGTTGCAACCGCAAAACTCCGCTCTGCATTGCTGGAAATTTCCTGTCGACTTAGAACTCCTCCTGTCTGTTCACAGCGGCGCAGGGCGAGGAGAGGGAGTGTGCCTTCACCGACCAGCAGCAGCAGTGGGAGGTGGAGCGGGTGAACGGGGGCGAAGGCCGGGTCTCCCCAGAGAACACCACCATCCGATGTGCCAAGGGCAGCCACTGCTTCGGGCTGTGGGAGAAAAGTCCTCCAGGCGAAGTGCGACTGGTCAAACAAGGTACGGCTTGAGAGACGCTGCCTACTTGTATAAATGATACAAATGTCGGCAAATATCATCTTAAAGGGCGGGTCCATTATTATTATTTTGTGTTTTTATATCATTCTGTAGCTTCCCGGTGGTGTTCCTTATGTATTCACATTCGAACATTCAAATTTTGGTCAAAGTATGTGTGTTTTAGCATCAAAATACTATTTTCTCAAGCCCTTCTAAAACTTTTTCCCATGTGACCTGACGTAGGTTTCTGCACGATGACGCTACATGTACAGTATATATACATTCTTATACTCAGTGTATTAACGTTACATACTGTAAGTCACACAATAATACAAACTAACTAACCAATAGAGGCAGCGGTAGACCAGCAACTCCTGTGTTCTGAGAGGTAAAATGACTGTTTTTGTGAATGTAGTCTGGTGGCTTTGAAGAAAGCGATATAACGGCTTCAGTTCCCCTTCGAAAAGGGCTGTCTGATGGCGAGGTAAAGATGTGAAAATATTCTAAATATACTAGGACCGTCCCAAATACTATTTTTTTGGGCTTCGAAGCTTCGGTGAGAAATATTCGAAGGTATTTGAAGCTTTGAGACAGTGCCGCTGCCGCACTACCGTACATACACGCACCTCTACGCATAACAAACAGCAATATCCATCTGAGAATAATATCCAAGGTTGGATATAAATGATGAATAATGTTGTGGGATTATTCCATATTTCATGGGCTATTATGGGATTTATAAATTACTATAACATACTTTATATATTTAAAAAAAAAAAAAAAAAAAAGAAGCATTCGAATACTGATTTGGAGGTCGATTACCATGGCAACGGTCGAAGCATTCAAGTCAGCCCTAAAATATAGCGTACACTTAAATTTATATTGATTTTATTTTAAACAAGTTTTTCTGCTGCTCCCGTCCACAGACACTTTACCTCGCCGTCAGACAGCGACGGGGAACTGATGCCGCTAGATCGTTCTCTTCAAAGCCACCAGACTCCATTCACAAAAACAGTAATTTTACCTCGCAGAACGCGGGAGTATACATGCAACCCCACTTCCAAAAAAACAGAACCAACCCTTTCAGTTATTTCCAAACTTAGCACATCTAACTTTGACTCTGCTAGTGTTCACATTATTCATTGATTAGCTTCGATTAACTTACTTTGGTAACCTACGTCACTGCTTTTTGGTAACAGCTAAGTGGGCGTTTTCCATTTGAAAAAACACAGCGCATATGGAGAGAATTATTATGAATCACTCAATCCAGTCTGTCACCTCTCTGTCTCTGTCAGGTTGCTGGACTCACCTGGGTGACCAACAGGGTTGCCGTGACGACCGCTGCGTGGTGACCAACCTCCCTCCGCAGATCCAGAACGGGACGTACCACTTCTGCTGCTGCGGCAGCGACATGTGCAACGTCAACTTCACGGAGGACTTCCCACCGCCCAGCCCCACCACGGCACAACCCCTCTGTAAGGACGCGTTACGCACAATCACTGCTAGGCTCTGTACATGTAGTCATATAGTAGATTACATCCAATTCCTTGTTTTGTAGTGGGTTTCATTTAATTTCTTGCCTAAGGATTTCTTTCCAGACATGACGCATCTTTCTTTTATATGACCGGTGGTCAGCTAACCGACAAAAGCAAGTCAGCCAGATAGATTCAAAGCCAGATCTCAGCCTACGCTAATACTTTTATGGGTTTAATATTGAATTATATTAGTGCAGAGCCCGTTCAAAACGTGCCTGTTCGGAACGGGCTGAATGCTTGGCCTATGGCAACGCCGCTTTCAGCTTTCTGGAGATGCAACTTCACACTCGATGCTGCGCTTCCCTGAGCAATACACCTGCCAGTTACGTCTTCCAGCAGTGCTAACGTATACGCAAACATTTTATGGCCTCAATGGAGTCAAAGCCCAATGCAGTGTGTATGGATAAGCCCCAGAGTTTACAGGGTGAGTCGGTGAATAAATGCTACAACTCCTCCGAGCCAACTTCCTGTATCCTTCCTGCAACACTGGCTCAGACTCTCTTAAGGTGGGCTGTTAAGGTAGACCAGCTATTCCCCTTTAAGTGACAGGCCGCTCCTCTGAGTTTTGCTCAGCTTTTTATTTAATTTTTTAATATTTCTTTTAACCGATAGCATTAATCGGTTAAAATTCTTAATGTTGGTTACGGTTAAATGGAAAACGTATTAGCCTAGCTCCTCTGCCACGTTTGCAATCATCTCTTACACAATTGTGTGCATCAGGCGGAGGGGGGGGGGATGAATGAAAGAGAAATGACTAACAAGGAAAAGAATGGGAGAAACAAAAGCAGGCCCACACAGTCCTGAAACACAAAGCTATTAACAGAAAAGAATGAAAGCATGTTTGATATCATCAGAGCTGTCGTACCTACACCTACTTGTAGCTACTTTCTCTCTCCTCCTCCTCCTCCTCCTGCTTCATCATTCGGCCCCACGATCGCCATCCATTATGAACCTTGAATCGCAGAGATTAATTAGTTTGTGTTCAGGGACAGATAAGATGGTAGCATTTTCAGAGGCGGTATAGGTTCTATCCACTAAAGTGCCGTGAGTGGTTGATGTTCTGTTGCTTTTAATCACCGTCGGTTTTTTAAGTTCTTAGTAATGTGTCAAACAGACGTATTGTTAATTCTTCCTTCCTCTCAATGTTTAGCTGTGAATGAAAGCAATGTGTGTGGCAGGATGAGGGGGTGGAAGGGGGGGTGACGACGGCGGCGACGGCGGCGGCGGCGGCTCATCATCTCTCCTACCCACACATAAACACATACACACACTCTCTACCATCCATGTCGTCTCTCCGCATTCCACGGATTACAAGGCGTCTGCTCCGTCTGCTCCGTCTGCGGGCGTGCCGATGACTGTTCCGCCGAGCAGACGTGTGACCAGCCAGAGGCGGTGGCTTTGGGGAAAGTTGAGGAAACGTTTGGCGTTAGAAGGACCTTTGATTGATCAGTGAAGTTTGGCCTGTGTTCTAACTTTAAATCCCGTTAGTGTTGTTGCGAGGCTGATTCCTGACATGCCAGGGCAGATTCACGCCACTATCATTAGAAGGAGGAAATGTTGAGTCAGCTGGCTGTTTGACTGATCTCGAGCCAAGAAAGATGGATGACGACATTCAGGGCTGGGTGGCGGGAGAACTACTCAGATCTTTTTACTTATGTAAAAGTAGCAAGTAAGCAAGTATTCATGGCAAAAAATGCTTAAAATACCAAAAGTAAAAGTACTGATCTATTAGTGTAAGCATCACTTTTATGTTTCAGCTTATTTTGCGTGGCAATATTGTATCAATACACAGACATCAAGTATCAATATTTTATTATATAAACTATTAACCTATTAAGAATCTGACGATGCCTGACAATTATTGAATATATTCGATATTTCAGGACGTGTCTGACTACATACTTGCTGAAAATCAAACATTTTAATGTATTAATTTATATATTTTTCAAATGAAAAGTACCAAAAAACGTTTTATCACGTTAACTTTGACAGCCTGACTTTGAAATTTTGCTTTGCACCTTTAACATGGTGTAGATTTTAAACAGATTCGTGCTGTGTTTGTGTCGGGGTGTGCCTCTGTTTGTCAGATGGCTTCCTGTGCAACCCTCTTGTCGGCGATGAACTCACCGACCTCGGCGTTTGAGGGGACCCGTGTCAACCCCCCACGTGTTTGTGTGCATGCACGCTCATGCTAGCATGTCAGTCAAAGCCACCCTTAGGCTCTCGAAGGCATCTATTATTGATAAGGCTGCTGTCTCACAGCAGCACCAGTGTTGGCTAGTGTAATGGATGCAAGAGAGTGTGTTTTCTAGTGGACTAGTGGTATATAAGAGCAGGGCAGCGTTGGTATATTTCAGTTGTGGACTGATGCGGTTCATTAATCACAAATACCTGACAGCTGAAACTGCGGCCACCTCAGCTTCTACCTGCTACTGTAACCAAATCCATCTGACCAGCTCTCTCTCTCTCTGTTTTTACATATTTTCTCTCTCTCTCTCTCTCTCCATTCACTTCCCACACATCCTCTGTTCCTCTCTCTCTCCCTGCGCTGCTTTCCACTCTGTTGACCGTGCTTCATGGTTGTTTGGCTTAATTGATGTTTTTTTTTTTTCCCTTTTCCTTCATGCGCTTCGCGGCACGCATGATCGTCCGCAAACACACACACACTCGCATACCAGAGATATTTAAATGTTTACGTGTGCCTGTGTTGTATATTTGGGCAGGAAAACAACAAAAAAAAAATCCAACATATTTTATGCCCACTTGCCAGTCTATTCAAAATCCTGCAGTCGCACCAAAGACCGGTTTTGACTGCAGTGTTTTTACCTGGTGTTAGAAAACTCCTTTCAGTATTATCCATTGCTGACCTCTTGATTATTTGCACTGTACAAAACAGAAGCAGATAATGTAGAGGTTAAACACAAGGAAAGAATCCTACAGTAACAACATACGTATGTGCAGACGGAGCCAAAAAGCCAAGAGGCTTATGGCTCACCCTGAGAATTAAAGGCGCCTTTGTGGAGTTTCCTTTTAAACATCCAAAAGTTCTGTTTACATTCAGCGTTACTCACACACATTGTGTGCATCCTTGAGGTCTAACAAATGTGTTGAATGCATTTCTTTACTAACTAGAATTGCAATCGGAGAGCGCAGACCTCCGCCAACGCGTGACTTTAAAAACAGATCACAGCTCACAGCTGGCGGTTACGTGAGGTGGTCGTCTTATTATTAACACGGTGTGTTTCCTTGTCTATATGAATATTTAAATCAACACAAGGCTTTCAGATCTGATGTACCGGATTGCATCGATTGTACAGGTGTACCTAATAATCTGGATATCAGCTGTGTTACATGGCCGTCCTCTGACTTCCTGCCCACAAATCAAAGGCCAAGGCCATGGCTTCAGCTGTTTGCTCTTCCCACATAAAGGTCTCACACTTTGATTTGTACTTTTGTTTTTGATGTGTGTGTGTCCCCCCCTCCTTGTAGACCCTCGCACGCTGCGCCACGAAGAGACAATAATCATCGCCCTGGCAACAGTCTCCGTGCTGGCCGTGGTTGCTGTAGCAGCCTTCTTTGGTTACCGCATGATGCACGGTGAGTTACCATGGCGCCACGCTGCGTGGAGGAGCGGAGGAACATTCATTATTCAAGGCCGTTTAAATGTTTTGGTTTTTTTTCTGGTAGAATTTTAATTAGTTTCATAAATGGAGCCGGAGCTGATCTCTTCTTTAGATGCATCTCCATGCTTTGACATTTCCTGAACTGTGTGTGTGTCTTTACAGGAAATGGGAAGCAAGGCCTTCATAACCTGAATATGATGGAGGCCGCTGGCTCTGAGAGCTCTCTGGACCTAGACAATCTCAAACTGCTGGAGGTCAGTGCCCACAGCTTCAGCATCCCTCCACGCAGGGAGGGAGGGAGGGGAGGAGAGGAGGAGAGGAGGAGAGGAGGAGAGGAGGAGAGGAGGGAAACAAGAGTTCCACAAAGAAAGGAGAAACCAAAGACATAGAGGCAAAAATACACCCAAAATACATCCAGGTTTACGGTTACATTTGTCGTTTCAATGTGACCTTTATCATCCGATCGGGGCAGGGCGCATTAAGTGACGGGTCAGGGCGCACGAAAATAGGATTTTGCTTACACTGACACAGGATCCTGAAAACATGATATGGAAGAGGGAGAGCTCATATTGTGATAGGAAGTCAATGAAGTCTGGATGAGGATTCAGTCACAATGACAATATAAGCAGGGTGAGGGGATTAGAATGATTTAAGTAAAACCCAGCCACAGGAGACGGCAGCTGTAACTTTTAAAATTGAACTTTTCTGAAAACCTCACTCATCTGTCATGTACAAGCTCATAATATAATGATTTCTCCACTTGAAAGACACATTCCCAAAGCAATACAAGTAGGGCTGGGACGATACACCTATCTCCCGATTCGATACTGTCACGATACTTGGGTGCCGATTCAATATATATTGCGATTATTAGGTATCGCGTTTCGATATTACGATTTATTGCGTGGGAAAAAGTTAAATCATACACTTCTAGGGACTTTTACTTTGGAAAATATCTAAATTAATACAGTAAGAATGTTTGATTTTCAGCATGTATGTAGTAACAGATGTCCTGAAGTCTAATATATCAGTCATAGTCAGGAATTATTTATTTAAATTTTTCCAGCAACCCAAAAATCAAAGAAATTCACAAATTAGTGTTATTTTCTTTTTAATTTATAAGGGACATGTAATGTTTATTACTTGGTAATTTCTTATCTTATTTATTATAATTTATAATAAATCTTTTTCATTATTTAATATTTATTCATTTTATTTATTTTTTTATATTTTATTTATTTTCTTATATATATATTATTGACTGACTGACTTATTGAATTAAGGTGAAATTGCCAATCACATTCACTGGACGGTCGTCAAATTTGTCTTTTTTGTCTTTATTATTAAGTTAGACTAATTATTCACACAATTCAGTTTTTCTCTGAAAAACAGTTTGCAGGCAGTAGTTTTTATTTTTTAGTTATCATTAATTTTATAATTTATTATTCATTTTATTTATTTATTATTGACTGACTTATTATTTGACTTAATTTTTGTTTTTTATTTTTATTTTATTTCCAAACATAAGACTTCATAAAATCCAGATAATGAAAAAAAAGACAATTTGTACTCGATGTTTGCTATATAGTCATTTACTAAATCCCACGTAGAACAAGCCGCAGTACATTGAGTATATTCGATATATCACCCACCCCTAGTTTCAGCTGCTTTACCACACCGTGATCAGTCTCAAGCACGTTTCAAGTCTCTGCAAGTTGGTTATCACGCTGAAAAAAGGTGAAATCTGTGCCAGTTTGCTGACTGGAAGGCAGAAAAAACTCTGATAGAAATCAAAAACTGCATGGTATGCTGTTAAAAAAGGGCCCGCAGCAATATTAACTATACATGCTGTCTAGTAAATTGGCTAGAAATGCAAATGCGGTATGATGTGTCTTCTATGTGGAACATTTCAGAACATGACAGAAAGACAGGCAGCCCATCAGCACCGAGCGTTATCCAACTCCGAGATGTGTGTTTTCTCTCTTTTTGACATCTATTCAGACCGGAGTGAGCGAGCGAGCGCTATCTTTTCAGAGAGGGGTTTGAATTCAGATCGCCGTCCTTGTGCCTTATCAAATGCAGGCGCACGTTCTTTCACATCATTGCAGCGGGGTGGAGGAGGGCAGGGGGGAGCCGGGGAGTCTTACTCAGAGACAAAACAGAGTCCGCTGCTTTCACAGCATAGCCTGAGATAAATGTTTTTAGCAGACCTGGAGGTGGAATTCACACAGAAAAAGATGCCCTCCTGAATGATTCTCTTACTCCTTTTAATGGCATGGTGTGCTCTGGCTAATTCAGGGCACTAATTGAATGATTTGGAACTGACTTGAGGCCATTTTAGCTGTTTAACCCTGCTGTTAGCCTGTAATTCAGTTTATTTCCTATCTCGCTTCTGTCTGCCTGGCTGTCTTTATTTGTCTGCCTCTCTTTCTTTGTATCTGCCAAGCAATCTGTCTGTGAGCAGTGCAAACAAAGTTATCATTTAGTTCACTGTTTTCATGCTTCTTGTTAGACAAGTGAGAGCTAAAGGTCTAGAATTACAGAAAAAAAATATCTTCTATAAATAGTTTCTTTTTTCCATCCCACCAGCTGATCGGGCGTGGCAGATACGGCGCCGTCTACTGCGGCTCTCTGGACGAGCGGCCCGTGGCGGTGAAGGTGTTCACCGCGGCCAACCGCCAGAACTTCCTCAACGAGTGCTCCATCTACCGGCTACCGCTGCTGGAGCACGACAACATCGCCCGGTTCGTCGCCGCCGACGAGCGGACGGGACCGGAGGGACGCACAGAGTACCTGCTGGTCATGGACTACTACCCACATGTGAGTCGTGGCGGGAGTAGCAAGTTTCGTATGTAGAGAGAGTGTGTGTGTGTGTGTGTTCAACATAAAGACAGTTTGCAGTTTAATACTACAAGTCCCAGAATACTAGGGGCAGCAAACACTCTTTGAACAGCTACGTTGTCTGTTTACAGTGCTGCCAAACAAACTGACATTGTTTTAAAGGGTGGCTTCAGTATTTTTCAATCTTATTTTCCCATGTCTTTGTGTCTAAGTGATTAATGGAGACAACAATTTCTGAAACGCTGTAACCGGCAGCCGTTAAATGAGCCGCGAGGGCAAGTGAGCAGCGTCAGTGTCGCGTTACGTTCACTAAAAGTGCTTGTTTTTGCCACTGAGAGGCTCAGATTGTTATTATAAGTGTCTGACAACATTGTGGAAAGAACCCCAGGGCTTGACATTAAGCTTTTTCAGCCAGTTGCCAGTAAATAACTAAGAATGAGTTTTTATTTTGTTTCTGTTGAGTTTGACTGAAGTGTGTTTTACACTGATCAGCGAGGTAAAATTACTGTTTCTGTCAATGGAGTCTGGTAAATTTGGCTATCGGGCAAGTAAAACATCCCATCTACTTGCCCAATAGCCAAACTTACTTGTCCGAAATGGAAAAATGTAGTCCTATTAAAAAATAAATAAAATCAAACTAGATTTTACAAGATTACATTTGAACACGTCATGATAGTGTTATAATTGATCTGAATATTCAGCCGTGACATTGAAAATCTTTTAGATAACACTAAGCTACGCTTTCTGCACTCTAACACAACACACGTTTCCACCATTGGATGCATTCTGCTATTCCACCGTTGTCTTCCGGCAACACGTCACCTCGCCAGAATGACACTTCTCCTTGAGCGAGACTCTTTCCATAATGTCAGACACTTCTAATAACAATCAGAGCCTGTTATGGCAAAAACAAGCACTTTTATTGGACGTAAATGACGATGCCAGCTTGCCCCAATAGCACCATATTGCAGCCTGTGAGCAGCTGCCCTCTGCAGCGTTCTCCCTCAATACTGGACCGGTTTCAGAAACTGTTGTCCCCATTAGTCAGTTAGACACACAAAATACCAACGTTACACTGCCAGTTTCACTGCCAGTCCAGGGCTGGACCCCCCTGTAGGAGATTGGTTTCACAACGATCACCCTTTTCCCAGTTCAGTTTGCAGGCCTGAACAAAAGGAAGAACTTCAGTGTCGCCATTGTAAATTAAAAGTATGAAGTATTTTCCACCCAACAGCTTTTCCTGCAAACACATGAACATGCAGCTGGTGTAGCAATAGAAAACGTCGACCCTGACTGCCGAAGGCCGCCTCCGAGAACTCTTCAATATTAATGCAGATGTACCTTTAAACTGAATATGTTTGCCCTCAAAGTCTTCTGCATCATAATAACAAGTCAGCTGACCCCCAGCCAGCCTATGAAAGGAGCCCATTATGCATCATAAACCATTCCGCTAATACACATTGTCATGGAAACGCGGTGCAAGCCAGGACAGGAGACCGAGACACGTAATGCATTCACATAAATGCTAATATAATTAAAACGGACAGATCTAATGTAATTTTCTTTAGTAGCGGATGTGGGAATTGATTTTAGAGTGAAAAGATGAAGTGCGTGTGTGTGAGTCAGGGCCAGGCCAATCATAGATTATCAAGGCCGATGGAGATAATTGAGGAAAGAAATTAATCATATCCAATAGATTGTCTTTAGACAAATTCTTAAACCAGAATTGCACATTGCTTTCCGCCTGTAAGGCCTTTATTGGCTGGTGATAAAATATTCTCTATGTTTTATTGTGAAACTCCACAGGGAAGTCAAAGCGCACGGTCGGCCTTTATTAAAGCTCTAAATTATATATGTGAAGATAATATTTTTGCAAATTGTCCGTCTAGACCTATTCTGACCCACTTTATTGGTGATGGAGATGATATGAAATTTAGATTTTCAAAGTAAAAAGGTAGCTTGGTTCTTGTGCAGGTGAATGTGTGTGAGATGGGGTTCAACACAATAGCATAGCCAGATATATTGTGCTGGGTGAGCCTCGGCCATAATTGAGTGGCACAAGGATTACTGAAAGGGGTTTTGATTAGGAGGAATAGTGCGTGGAGAGGAGAAAAACATATCTCTAGTTCTGCAGCATCGATTTTTATCCCTTTTTTTTTTTTACTGTCCATCTTGGGTCTGATAATGTTATAGAAGTGCAATGCTAAATTGGTAGAGTACTCTTCTGAATCTAAAAGTAGGGGTGTAAATCACAAGTCTCATCACGATACGATATCGATTTGTCCATTTAACAGTTTCAGTTGTGAGTTCTTTTTGTGAGTTGATATAAATGTAACTAAAATATGATTTGACTATTTTATTACTGGGCTCTGTAGAAAGGAGGTGCGCTTGGACGGAAATGGTGACACAGACGTGCCATGGGAATTTAAAAATAAAGGCATATCTTAAAGATGATGATAGGGATGTAACGATAACAGAAATTTAGTAGTCGATACCAATACCAGTGAAATTCCACGATTCTCGATGACAATTCGAAACCACGGTAAAAAACAAAAGTAAAACACTAAATCCCATGTACTTCAACATACACTCAGTAGAATTTACCTTCGCCCAATACTCATGTTTGCTGAAGAGAGCCTGAACGCATCATAATGTAAATCAATGGCACCTCCCGTGTTGAAATCAGCAGGACGAGAGCTAGTTAACGTTAGCTGTTAGCAGCCGGTAAGCAGCACAGTCCTGCACATAGCTAACAGCTAATGCTGATTTTTGGTCGCCTAAAAATGTCTTATTCGATTGTACTTAGCTCCACCTCTCATGTCACTTCTGGTTGCCAAGATGGCAACGGCCAAAAGCCAGGTGGTGACGGCCAAAAGCAAAGATGGCTACAGACAAAAAACCAAGATGGCGACGAATTCAAAACCGTAGTCCACAAACCAATGAGTGACGCCACGGTGGCTACATCCACTTCTTATATACAGTCTATGGATACTCATCCATCGTTTAATTGGGCGCCACAGGCCCACCTGTCTCTACGTATATGGTTGAACACACACATCACTGTTTGTTGACTTGCATTTGAAGTGACAAACCAAGCCTTCTGCTTTTTAGACTTTGTTTTTCCTCTTATCTGTCCGATCTTTAAAGAGATGCTGGTGGCTGATTTCCTCTGTACTCTCTCTCCATCTCCCCCCCCCCATGTTTTTCCCTCTAATCTCCCTTGTTTACCTTCCTCGTCCATCTCTATTTCCATCTGCTTTTGTCCCTCATTCTCTCTCTGTCCTCCTTTAGGGCTCTCTGAACCGCTACCTGGGCATCCAGACCAACGATTGGGTCGGCAGCTGCCGGCTCGCTCACTCCGTCACCCGCGGCCTGGCGTACCTGCACACCGAGCTCTTCAAAGGAGGTGAACCGGAGGACGCACATGCACCGTTAATTACATAACTGCTCACAGTTTACTCAGGCTCAAGTTCCAAGGCTTCCATCTGCTACTGAAACACAAACGCATACAAAGAATTGTGGCGGAAAGCTTTGTGTGTGTAGTTTAGATTTCTGGCGCTTCTTACGTCCTGCACACTGCAGCTCCACGTGGGTCTGTTTGGCTTGGAGAGCTTTCTGCATTTTGACACACGTAGCGTGCACGCCCAGCCACGGGTATTTATAGGCCGGGCCTCAAGCTAGCCTCAGAGAGCGTAAGAAAAGAGAGGGACAAAGCGGGGCGGATGCGAGATAGGGATTCAGATGACATGTGAGTATCCCCGTGGCTCAGTGGAGTCAGTCTTGGGAGGCAGAAGTGACAACTGAACTCAGCGATTGCTCCTCCTTCCTCTTCATCAGCGCAGATACACATCAAAAAGGCTTAGAAGTGAAGGAGGGGGGATAGAAAGTGCACTGTGAAGTAATTCTGTTTGTGCAAGCACGTGACAAATACAAGCGGGGGAGTTCATCTCCCTTCCCTCCGCGAGTCTGAAGTGGTCGGCGGAGCGGAGAAGTGACAGCAGAGAAAGAGAGGGCTGGTGTTAACAGCAGAATCTCTTAGGCTTCGTCATCCTCCCCCACTCCTCCCGCACATCAACAGCAGATAACTCCCAGCCGTCCCACTGCACCCTCTGCTGGACAGAAACATACTACAGGCAGAGGCCACTGTGTGATATGGTCTTAATCCCATTGTTGTAGATTAGATTAGAGGGTTTAGCTGTCTGTTGACAGGGGCAGCTTGCTTTGGTGAACAATGAGTAATGAGGGGAATGGAAAGCTATATGAAGGGATTTTCTGGTTATCACTCGTTCGTAAATGCCACAAAAACTGTATTGTATCTTTGAAGCAACATTTTTTTTGGAGTGCTTACATGTTTAATGAGAGATACATTAGCTCAATCCTTTTTTGTCTTCTCCGTGTTCCATCCATCAAGACTTGTACAAGCCAGCGGTTTCCCACCGGGACCTGAACAGCCGCAACGTTCTCGTCAAGGCTGACGGCACGTGTGTCATCATCGATTTCGGCCTGTCCATGAAGCTGACGGGGAACAGGCCGGCGCGTCACGGGGAGGAGGAAAACGCTGCTATAAGTGAGGTGAGTGTGCAGTAGAAGATAATTCCTCACCTTCAGGGTTCCTAAGCAGCATGGAATTTGATTTTTAGTCATTTCCAGGTCTGGATTGAGTATGGAGAAAAGAAAAGAGAGTAAGTGAGGTGAGTGTGTTTCCAGACTGTTGCCCCTATTCTCCATCCATCCATTATCTGTAACCTGTAAGCTGGATGTAAACTTTGTGTAAAATCTTGTCACAGAATCCTCCCCTAGTCACAAAGTCAAATATGGTCTGAAAAATCTACCGAGAAGACCGGAAATTTGAGTGTGGAAAAGTATGGAAATGGAAAATGTGTAGGAACCCTGCACCTCGTCCTCTTCCTGTCTCACCTCCTCTTTGTTCACCCCTCCTTCTATTCCTGCCCCGTCTGCCAGGTGGGGACGATCCGCTACATGGCTCCAGAGGTCCTGGAGGGGGCGGTGAACCTGAGGGACTGCGAGTCGGCGCTGAAGCAGGTGGATATGTACGCCTTAGGCCTGATCTACTGGGAGACCTTCATGAGATGCACCGACCTGTTCCCTGGTAAGACAGACAGATGTGTGTTTTGAGTTGCGCGGATCCGATGAGCATCAATTCACCAAATACACAAATGCTTTTAGTAATTCAGTGTTCATTTCGTTAACGAAAACTATGACGTAATATGTTCATCAATGACGAGACGGCACCGACTCCATTCAACACCAACGGTAACGATATCAAACATGCAACATCGCTGACAAAAAAGACTGAAATGTAGTTTAAAAACATAAAAACTTGACCAAAATCTCTCTTTATTCGTCAGGAGGACTCGAACTAACTGCAAAGCTGCATTTGATCAAAATCGAATGACTTTTCAGCGACTAAAACATTTTGAGTTGTTGTCGGATAAAACTATGAAGGGTAAACATGACTAAAATGTGACTAAAACTAATAAGCATTTTCATTTTAAGACTAAATCTAAAATAGCTGCCAAATGAACACTGTAGTATTGATCTTTACTACCATCATTATCCCAAACAATACTAGAATGGGCTCCTCCAACACTACATAGAGCACAAAGCTATTAAATACACATTTATCACAGTGGGAAGCAGGCACCGACATTTATTGTGACTTTTATCGTCTTTGATCGGGAAAACGGCACATTCATAAAATTGAATGAATGTTTCTGCTACATGAAAATTATCTAAAACACATCCTTCCTCTTCCTGTGCCACCTCCAGGAGAGTCGGTGCCAGACTACCAGATGGCCTTCCAGGCGGACGCCGGGAACCACCCGACGTTTGAGGACATGCAGGTCCTGGTGTCCAGGGAGAAGCAGCGGCCCAAGTTCCCCGAGGCCTGGAAAGAGAACAGTTTGGTACGTTTGTGTGTGAGAGCAGAGCCGGACTAGAAATTATAATACACCGTCATTACAACTTTATTTTATTTTCAGTTATATGAGAAACATCTTGGGTTTACTCTAGGGCTGCACCTAACTATTATT
Source organism: Hozukius guyotensis (assembly GCA_916700995.1). NCBI lineage: Eukaryota > Metazoa > Chordata > Actinopteri > Perciformes > Sebastidae > Hozukius > Hozukius guyotensis. Next base: position 7,448 of record CAKALU010051821.1, on the reverse strand, counting down.
CTTTTATTGATTAATCTAACGACTAATTTATCGATTATTCTAAAAATTATTTTTTAAATTCATAATTCATATAACAATTTACCCCAAATAAATACCAAAAATGTGTCGCATTAATATTTCAATATTTTATTTAATCATCATCTCTTAAAAGATGCCTCAGAGGCCTGATCAGAATAATATTAGACCTCAGATTCAAAAGGATTGCTGAGACCTCTAGATTAATTTAATCACTGTACTGAACTGGAGAATCAGTATTTTAAGTACTTGACTTAAAACTTTATGATTATGACATGGATTTATTTAATCACTGGCATCCAGGAAATGTTTCTCAGTGTTTTTTATTGCTCATATAGTTACATATTAAAACTGTGTCTCCTCCAGGCGGTCCGCTCTTTGAAAGAGACGATGGAGGACTGCTGGGACCAGGACGCCGAGGCCCGGCTCACGGCGCAGTGTGCCGAGGAACGGCTGGCAGAGCTGCTCCTCATCTGGGACCGCTCCAAGTCCGTCAGCCCCACACTCAACCCCATGTCCACCACACTGCACAATGAGAGGTAGGCGTCAACACACAACTGCCTCTGTCATTGTGTTCAAATGAGGTTCTTATCCATAGTCGGTGTATTAGCTACAGTAGATGACGGTCGGCACGCCTCCAGTTCGGAGTAACAGACAGGAGTACCAACACAGGAGCAAAGTGGGAGAAGTCGTTATCTATGCTCTCGCCAAAGCAACCAGACTCCATTGGAAAAAAACAGTAATTTTACCTTACAGAACACGGTGATTGCTGGTCTACCGGTGCCTCGATCTGTTAGTTTGTTTGTGTTATTGTGCGACTTTGGTGTTTTAAAGGGTTAGTTCAGATTCATCAAAGTCACACAATAACACAAACAAACTAACCGATGGAGGCAGCGGTAGACCAGCAACCCCCGTGTTACGCAAGGTTAAATTACTGTTTTTTTTCAATGGAGTCTGGTTGCTTTGGCAAGAGCGTTGGTAATGGCTTCAGTTCCACTCCTGTCTGTTTCTCCAAACTGGGGGCATGCCGACCGCCATCTGCTGTCACTGACTATGGAATAAGTAGTTCATACAACCCCACTTAAAAAAAAAAAGGAACTATCCCTTTAATGTGTTCTGCACTGTTTGCTTCTCAATGTTTTCTGCCAGAAATCGCATGACGCCGAAGTCCGGCCCGTACACAGACCACCCCTCAACGTACATCGAAGAGAACGAGGGCGTCGCCAAGAACTCGCAGGCCGACACCACCGGCTCCGTGAGCGGCCGAGCCGGGACCGGAGAGAGGAACAGGAATTCCATCAACCAGGAGCGCCAGCAGCAAGCCAACGCCCGCCTGCCCAGCCCAGAGGGCAGCAGCACCAGCATGGGCATGAGAGGCAGCCCCTCCGCCTCCACCACAACCACCACTATTATGTCCGACTCCGAGGGACCCGCAGGGACCGCCGCAGTCCCCGTCTGCCTCCACCTGACCCAGGAAGACCTGGAAACCACTAAGCTGGACCCAAAAGAGGTGGACAAGAACCTGAAGGAGAGCTCGGACGAGAACCTGATGGAGCACTCGCAGAAGCAGTTCTGCTCCCCGGATCCGCTGAGCCCCGGCAGCTCCAGCCTCCTTTACCCCCTAATCAAGATGGCGAGCGAGGCCGCGGGCGCATCAGACCCCGCCGCGCCCATGCCCACCACCATCTTCCCCCTGCCCAAGCAGCAGAACCTTCCCAAGAGGCCGTCCAGCCTGCCCCTGCGCACCAAGCCCACCAAGAAGGAGTCCTCGTCGTCTTCACTCAGGTTCAAGTTTGGACGCTCGGGGAAGTCCAACCTGCGGCAGGTGGAGGGAACAAAGATGAACATTGGTGCGGTGACGGGCACAAACACAGCTGTAGAGGCTCACCGGAGCACCGGCACAAACAACACACCCGCTCTACGAGACACACACGTCAACGGCAGCGCTAACGGCGTCGTTAACGGTCACGTCACAGCCGGGATCTCGTCCATGGCTGCGGGTGGAGCGACGGGTTTCGGAGGATCCGGCGTCACTCAGAACGGGTCCGTAGCCCTGAGGTCAGACGACGGCCGCCTGAGCCTCGGCGTCATCACGGCCAGCCCCGACGAACACGAGCCGCTCCTGAGCCGCGAGCGGGAGCAGCCCGATCCGAGGGACGCGTCCTCGTCGAGCGTCGCGGCTCTCCGCTCCGCCCGACCCAACACGAACAACAACAACAGCAACACGGGCCACGGCCGGGGGGACGGGGAGAGCGGAGGAGAGAGCGACGGAGGGGAGGAGGAGGGGAGCGGGGAGGGAGGAAGCAGGGAAACCACGGGGCCGCCGGGAGAAAGCTCGGGGTCGGGATCCGCCGTCGTCGTCCCCCAGCGGGACGCTCCGGTCACCATGAGAGGCGAGGCCCTGCTCAGGCAGCCCAGAGCCCGCCGGCCGGAGAGACCCAACTCCCTGGACCTGTCCTTCACTACACAGGACCTGGCCTCACTAGGTGATTTCATATACCAACACCTCACACAAGAGACATTTAGTTCGGCATTTTTATTTGATAAATATCTTAAAATGATATGATAATCCTACACTCTCCCCGTCCCCCTGGCTGATTTTATTCTGAAAATACTGTAACAGGAAAAATATCAGTAGAAGCATGTGGAGACTCGTTCTAATGCCAGGCATGAACAGACGTACTTAAAGCTGTCCACTCTGGATCGGATCACTCAGGACGCATGTTAATGCCAGGTCTCAACAGGGCCATACTGGAGCATGGAGTTGGGAAAAAAAGCTATATTAGTTGCAATATGGGAAATGTAGGATCTTTTGGAGCTTGACTAGGGACTAAAAGTCAGGATATATGCTGCTTCGATTTTTAATGACATTTAAAAAAAATAATATTTCCCCACTTTATGGAAGTGTAATACTGAATTGCCGGAGTGCCCTTTTAATAGTGACCTTTTAAAGGACACCTAGTCTTATAAGGCCACGTACAGGAGACTGGTATTGAATAGGTTTCACTGGTATAAAAACTCGCCACAAGTGACTGATGAGTGTTGCTTCCTGTTTTCCAGGGGAGGGCTTGGTGCAGCCGGACGGAGCCCTGGGGGCGGGAGGCGACAAGATCAAGAAGCGCGTCAAAACGCCTTATTCCCTGAAGAAGTGGCGACCCACCACATGGGTCATCTCCACGGACACCAGGGGGCCGGAGGTCAATAACAACGGGTCGTCCCGCGGCCAAGCTCACAGCCAGAACCGGCCCAAGTCCAGCTCGGCCATCTACCTGCGGGGGGGGAGCCTCGCCAGCGAGCCCAGCGACACCCACGTGTGAACTCTCTCTGACAAGACTGGAAGAAAAAAAATTTAAAAATAAGCAGAGAGCATTTTTGGTTTCTGTCTGTTGAGCTCTAAATCAGCAAGAGGAAGCTATGGAGTGTGTTGTGAACAAACAGTCGAGTCTGATCGTGTACAGTAATTAGGTCTGTCTCACTCCCGTGTGTCTTTCTGATGATGGCATTGCTTTAAATGGAATCCAGCTATGCAGCATTCTCATAAGCTTCTGTTTCCGTGTTTTATTAATCTCCCTTTGTCTTCACCCTCACGAACATAGCAACGTTTTCGAATGGATTTCGTTCTCTCTACGTGCACTTTGAACCGACTAAAATCAGTGTTTAGAAGTCCTGTCTGTTGCGACCACGACAAGAAAGTGGTCTCTAAACTTAAAAAAGGCGATGAAAAACAATCACTTTCTCGTACTGTGCTTGCATTAAGCAGCGTTCGAGAGTAAAAGAATTGGCGGTCTTAAAAGACAGAACAAATACATTTTTTATTTCCTTGATTTGTATGCAATACCAATTTTTATCTATTTTATTTTTTTTTGACTATGTATCCATTTTTTTGTATCATAATTTTTAATTGTGCAATAGGATTTAGCTTTTAGATGCTTTCGATGTTTTTACCGCTTCCATTATTTTTTGTTTTGATATGTTAATCTCTGTTGCACTTATGAATTGTCACAATCGTTTTTTGTAAACAATCCACCGTACACTATCAAGAGGAGAAAACGGATGACAATCCTCCTCTCTTTCCTTCTTCTCTGGACTATTTTTAGGGGGGCACAAACACTAACAATCAATCCCAGCTGACTGGAAAAGTCACGGAACTCCTCTGCTTGCACAATTACACCAGGAATGGCTCAAACTGTGGGGTCTTTTTAACGCTACAATCACCAGAATCGAACCTACGGAGGGATCTGTTACAGTGGCCGACTCAATCACTGTACCACTATCACCTGACCTCACTGTGGACCGTGTGTTTAGCTGTCTGTGTGTGACTGAAAGACACCAGAAAGCCCAGATTCTGCTCTTCGAACGCTCAGAAACTAGTCTAAAAAGAAACCAAACCCCTCTGAAGCACGCTGGATATTATTTCTGCTTCTCGTCGTCTCATCCCCCTCGATGTTCGAATGACTGATTTCAGTGTGTGTGAGCGTGCACGTGTCGTGTTTCCTTACGTCGGCAAGCATTAAGAGTTGCCGGGGGCGTAGCGCTGTACAGGCGTGCTGAAATGTCATCGTACTCATTCTGTATTTTCAGCGCTGCTTCAGGGCATATGAAAAGATCTCATTTATGTTTTTGTAATCTGTAATTTGTATGAAAAAAAAAACATATGTATGTGTATTGCATTGATATTTGCATCATTTTTATGGAATTCTGTTTTGCATTCAATGGACACGGCCTTTGATTCCATTGCTATGCATCTGCTCGGTACAGTTTCTGTAAACATTTTCAAGTCAATATGGAAGAAAAAAAACTCAATAAATGTATGAAATAATTGTTGGTTATATCTGTTAAGGATATGTCTCATTTGGGTTTTAGATATTTTATTCTGAAAGTACTGTAACAGGAAAAATATCAGTGGTAATTTTATTCTGATAGTACTACAACAGGAAAATATCAGTAGTATTTTAATCTGACAGTACTGTAACAGGAAAAATATCAGTAATTTTATTCTGAAAGTACTATAACAGGAAATATATCAGTAGTGATTTTATTCTGAAAGTACTGTAACAGGAAAATATCAGTAGTATTTTTATCGGACAGTACTGTAACAGGAAAAATATCAGTAATTTTATTCTGAAAGTAATGTAACAGGAAATATATCATTAGTGATTTTATTCTGAAATACTGCAACAGGAAAAATATCAGTAATTTTGTTCTGAAAGTACTGTAACAGGAAATATATCAGTAGTGATTCTATTCTGAAGTACTGTAACAGGAAAAATATCAGTAGTGATTTTATTTTGAAAGCACTGTAACAGGAGAAAACAGTAGTAATTTTATTCTGAAAGTACTGTAACAGGAAAAATACCAGTAGTAATTTTATTCTGAAAGTACTACAACAGAAAAACTATCAGTAGTAATTTTACTCTGAAAGTACTGTAACAGGAAAAATATCAGTAGTAATTTTATATAAAAGTTAAAAAAGAGATAGTTGCTTCCCAAAATGTTGCACTGTTCCTTTAAAAACTCACTGATAGCTGTTTATGGCCTATTTCTATTTTTCTCTGATATGCATTTTAATAAAACATCTTTTCATACTTTGTAAGCCATTGAAAGTATGGAGGACCACAGGAGTCACGTAAAAGTAATAAAGCATTTAATTGATCAATAACTAATCGTACAAAAAAAATAGCCATTAATAAATGTGTTTACAAACTGATTTATTAATCTATGAATAAATGGATTAAATTACAAAGTAATTCCAATGTCAAATAATGAAATACTTTGTAATTTAATCCATTTATTCATAGATTAATGCATCTCCTCAGCCTCACCTAACTGGAACCTACCACCTGACCGGGTAAGTAAAGGGTAACATCTTTGTGTCATCTATCTTTGTACAGTGAATATCTTTGTGTCACATATCTCTCTACAGTGAATATCTTTGTCATCTATCTTTGTACAGTGAATATCTTTGTGTCACATATCTTTATACAGTGAATATCTTTGTGTCACATATCTTTATACAGTGAATATCTTTGTGTCATCTATCTTTGTACAGTGAATATCTTTGTGTCATCTATCTTTGTACAGTGAATATCTTTGTGTCATATATCTTTGTACAGTGAATATCTTTGTCATATATCTTGTCTTATCACTGTCATTTTGATTTATATATTTGATATATATATATATAGTATATACTATATACTATGTATATATATAATTAAATATATAAATATAAATATATATATAACCTATAAACACTAAATTAGCCAGTTAACCCACAGTAAATGTGGTATATATATATATATAAATATATATATATATATACAAATTGATTTGTATATGAAAATTAATTGGCTACTTAAATTATGTGCTGCTTGGCTGCTTATAAGAATAAACCATGGTGCAGATTAATGTAGGAATATGTATTTATATGAATGTATTTATATGAATATGAATATGTCTTATCACTGTACAAAGATATGTGACACAAAGACATTCACTGTAGAAAGATAGATGAAACAAAGATATTCACTGTACAAAGATATGTGACACAAAGATGAATATATCTTTGTAAAGTGAATATCTTTGTGTCATCTATCTCTGTACAGTGAATATCTTTGTCTTTATCTTACAAAGATATTCACTGTACAGAGATAGATGACACGAAGATATTCACTGTACAGAGAGAGATGACACAAAGATATTCACTGTACAGAGATAGATGACACCTTTAGGTTCTAGAGTGACCACGTGGTGGAGACATTCTCTCCTCTTCTTGTTTACATCACTTCTCCGCCGTCTGCTCCACGCGCCCTAGCAACTGCAGCATCAGCACGAGCAGCGCAGCGTTGGTACGCTACGTCACAGCTCTCCCTCGGCAGCGTCAAGTCCACTCGAGGCAGCACGACCGCACCGGAAGTTGACAAATTTACTTTAAAAATAAAATGTGTATTGGGAGTGTTTTTTCAATAGAATTTTTTCAGATAAAAGTTTTCACATTATTTGAGGGAGCTCAAGTTAATATTGGCAACAAATGCATGCTTTAATTTGTTGCATTGTGGACTTCTTGAATATTTTTTTTTATTTTTTTTTTTAGGTGTTTTATATTTCAAAATGTGGTGAACAGTACCTTATTTTTTGTAATTAGTATTTTATTAATTTTGTACATGAACATTGTCACAATTTGGTAAACAAATCAAATAACTCCTATATGCAAAATAATATTAATATAAAAATAAGTAAATAAAAATATCTACAAAATCATAACATACGCATAAAATATATAAAACGAAATCAAATTAAATACATATTCCTACATTAATCTGCACCATGGTTCATTCTTACAAGCAGCCAAGCAGCAAACAATTTAAGTAGCCAATTGATTTTCATATACAAATTAATTTGTATATATATATATATACATATATATATATATA
>CAKALU010051816.1:0-31502 GCA_916700995.1 Hozukius guyotensis | reverse complement strand
GGGATGGGTGAGTGAAAGAAGGGAGGGACGGGAACATTAAAGGCCAGATGAAATTAGTTCCATCAGGCCACTCTGATTGTTCTTTTTATAGTGTGACCTGCCACCGGGGGAGCCGGTGCCTTCTGGGAGTGTCACACGCAGGGTTGCTGACACACAGCACTTTCAATATCACTGACTGAATTGTTCAAGGTGTCACTATTGATAGTGACACAGCCCACTGAAAAAGGAGCCAGCTTTCACATTCTGTTTTTCGCTCCCTCCGTCTCTGCCTCTCCCGCTCTCGCTCCTGCTTCATCTACCCGAGGCCGACGTAGTTGTTTTTCTCTCCGTTTTAAAAATAACTGTACAGTCAAACGGTGAGATGGGGGCCGTCTGAGGAGGTGGCACCCTCTCTTTAGCTTTGAACTGTGTCAGTAGGGTCGCACGGTATACCGATACTAGAAAGGTATCGCGATACCCGGCCGTTAAAAATGGTACGATACCGCGTTTTTATTAGTACTGATACTTTAAGAATGACAGTGTTTTAATGTGAAACAGCAGGGCAGTGTGTGCGCAGCGCTCTGCTTTAAAGGATAGCATTCAGACTGGGATCCCGGGGTTATAACTTTGCTGCTGGTGGAGCAGGTGGTCAAAAAATAACCTGTAGTGATAACCAGAAGGATGGAGTCAACAAGTGAAGTTGAAAAGAAGATTAAAGCATGCCTGAATCTCTTGCCAGCAGCACAGTCCCGCTCTGAGCTGGTGTCTCTATCAGCAGAACTCCCTTAAAAAAAAACCAAGGACATAACAGCGCGGCTCTAATTACCGATCAAATGTACCGATAACATTAGATTCACCATCTCTTCTGAATCTGTCAAAGCATCTCCTGTAATTCAGCAAACACATAATCCACCAAAGAAAACACGTTAAATTATTATTTTACTGTGTGTCTCTGTAACGTGAAATGGACGAGGAAAAGCAGTCTGGCGAGAGTGACTCTTGTCTCTCTTCACACCACTTGGACACAACACAGCGCTTCCTACAGTTACTGTGGTGTCTTCCTGATTTTAGCAGCTTGTCTCTCATCAACTCCTCACAGAACTTCATCTGAATTCATTATCGTCTTGTGGGTTTTTGTTTAGGAAGCCTCTCGCCGTCTTCCGTGCTGCAGTACCACTCTCCGCCTTAACTGTTACTGATGCGCCAGCGGGGGCGCTGTTTTACAAAATAAGCCTTATTAAACGCTGTTTAATGAGTGATGTCAGAATTAGGAATACTTTATTGATCCCTGGGGGAAATTACAGTTGTTACATTTTAGAATAAAATATAATAAGTTAAGAAAAATAGAAATAAGAATACAGATAAAATGTAAATATGTGTGCATTATAAAAATAAATGCAAATATAAAATTAACTATCAAAGATATCACATAAACTCAAGTATAGGGGACATCAGATTACTGCATACCATTTAATTTTTTATTGAAAACATTTAAACATTTAAACATTTTTAATTAATAAAAAAATAATGTAAAGTTCATTGTTCTGTCATCTATTACTCTATTACTTTTCCTGATGTTTTAGATTTCTGCCGTGGTGTCGCTTCAGTATCGGTATCGAGATATTTAGGCAGGGTATCGTATCGAAGTCAGAAATTTGGTATTGTGACAACACTCCGTGTCAGTGTGGCCGCAAGTCATCCGTCCTGTCAATGTCATGACCTGACCGTGGCAAACCTCAAGCCTGCATTGGATTTCCTCTCATTCACATGGAACAATGCTAAGGGGTTTCCAGGCTACTTGAACATTAATGACTCAGGGGCCTTTAATTGTCAATGGGGACCAAGTCTCAGGCACAATGGAAACGGGTACCGGGGAGCTCTTTTTTTTAACGCTATCGATTATTTATCCTGACCTTCAGCCATGAAAAGAGGAGAAGGCAACAAAGAAAGGGAATGTTTCCTGAGCAACTGAACACCTCTGCCTCTGTTTCTCCATCTTTTATCCACTGCTACACCCCCCCTGTTTTATCCTATCCTTAAGCCCAGCTGCCTCTCCCTCTCCCCTTCCCACTGTAGTCTTTAAAGCCCGTCCAAAAGAGTAATCCCCATAACTAAAACCAAAAAAAAAAAAAAAAAAAGTCCAAGTCCAACAGGATGAGGTAGCCAAAGCACTGGCTTGATAGCAAACAACAAGCCTTCTTTCTTCAGGACCATTGTGTGGGATTATCATGCACAAGGAAATGAACATCACTTAGTATTTTCCTGAATAACAGAGCTACTGTACTGCAGTGGTCCATTGTGGCAAACCATCGTTGAGTTTCAATCAGGTTGGAACATTAATCAGGTGTTATTTTCATTAGATCTATCATCAACATCGAGGTTACACTTTGGAAAAAAGGCCAGCACTATCATGTAAAGGGCTGCATGTATGATTGTGTTCACCATATGCTTAAGAAAATGGAAATTCACCAACCATCAGGGGAATTACAAAGGGAGAGAGAGGCAAGTTTCAAAGCCAGCAGTTAAGCTTGTTGACACATTTTAATCTAGGAAAGCCAGACGTGCGCCTCCCAACCCCTGACTTTGTGGGGAGATGTAAAGGCTGGAGTGTGCTTGAAACAGATGTCAGGCTCTTTTTTTTCCCCCTCGTCCCTCTGAGTGTGATATGGATGCCATCAACATCACGGGCTGCATTCATAACAGCGTTATTGTACCTGGGCTCGGCTCAATTGGAATTCACCGCCACGCCACGCTGTTAAGGCTCTATCTTAAAACATGCACCTGGCTACGTATGGAAAATAAGCTTGTTACCCGCTGGAGGGAGATGAGGAACCCCGCTGGCTCGCAGCGAACTCACCTTGATGGCCAAAAGGCTTTTTCGGAAACAAAGTCAATCCTTTTTTTTTTTTTTTTTTGGAAAACAGGGGGAAATGCAATTGATCTTTAATTTGCATAATCCATTTGTGATTACACGGCTAATTTTCACCTCAGGTTTATCGTAACTCTGCCAAACTTTGATATGACCAAACACGAGTATTAATATTTATCAAACCGAGCAAAGTCCAATTTCAAATTAAAAGTTCTTATTGCAGCATGCTGGATTTGAAAAATCACTGGAAAAAATACCCAGAATATCAGAAACTCCACCTTGATCGTGAGGCAACAACAAGAAAAAATATCTGTTAGGTTTTGTTATTATCTAGTCAAATAATTCCCTTCCTGAGAAGATACAAAGGGAAGCTATGAAGCAGAGAGAAAACAACAAAGAGCCCCAGCACACTGGCAAATATAAAAATATCAGTACATCTAAGTGGGACAGTGGGTGACTCAAAAGGTGACACTACATGAATCTACATCAAACTCTGGCGTGTTTGTTCCCCTGAATTATTTGTAGTCACAAATGACTGCTGTGAACCAACCTCAAATCAACAGCTAAATTAGCATCCTGTCAATTAACAGAGAGTGATCAAAGTTGATTTTCACAACAGTCTTCATGGGTAGGACAGTTCCTGCCTAATTGTCTTGGTGGCTGCTGGGATTGAGTGTTCCCTTATGTAACAACGACAACGACTAACACAGTGATATTACTGTAGGGGGAAAAAAACAAACCAGGAAAACCAATAGAGCTCTGTGAGGAATTTCAAGCCTGGAGATTACACAAGCAATTCAAGCAATATGTCAGTTAAATGAAAGCTGAAGTGAAATGTTTGGCGCCAGAGACTTCAGTGCGGGATGCATAATGGCCAGGGTTTGCTTGAGGAGTAAATAAAATGCCGCCGAGGGTTAAGATTGTGCTGCGGCAACAGCGACCTAAGCGCACACCTTTCATAATAAGAGTCTATCCAAAAGTCAGTGGGCAACCTCTGGGTCTGAAAAGTGAAGCCAATGTGGAATTGCCTTAAACTTGCATCCTGTCTTGGGGCGGCTGTGGCTCAGAGGGCAGAGCACCAATTGGAAGGTCGGTGGTTCGATCCCCGGCTCCTCCGGTCACATGTCGATGTGTCAGTGAGCAAGACACTTAAACCCAAATTGCTCCCGAAGGCATAGCCATCGGTGTGTGAATGAGTATTTAGATCAGATCATGATGGGTGATGAATGTGTGTGTGAATGCTGTCATGTAGTGTAGAGCGCTTTGAGTGGTCGGAAGACTAGAAAAACGCTATATAAATGCAAGTCCCCCCCTTTCTAATGGCCAGCGGGGGGCGACTCCTCTGGTTGCAAGAATAGGTCAAATTATATAGAAGTCTATGAGAAAATGAGCCGACTTCTCACTTGATTTATTACCTCAGTGAACATTGTAAACATGAGTTTATGGTCTCAATCGCTAGTTTCAAGTCTTCTTCAATACCTGCCTAAAAATGTCTTATTCAGCGTTTGGTTGTACTTAGCTCCACCCTCTCGTGTCACTCGTGCCAATAGGTGACGTCACGGTGACTACGATCACTTCTTATATACAGTCTATGTCCACAATCTATCTGTACTCACAAATGTACAAGTAATGCAATGCCGCATGGGGTCTTGCATCGCCCTTAAGGGGTTTATTTCACAACAATGACCCGCTAGCTGTACATTATCCCGCTTATTACAAGGCTACTTACTTAAGAAATCAATAACTTGACATAAAAACGGTCCGCCAAAGTCTGACATCAGAACTGCGTCCATAGCAACGGTCTGCTATAAAGAAATAGCAGACCGCAGTACGCTGTGGTTTAACCAATCAGAATCGAGTATTCAACAACGCAGTGTAATAATGGACTAATATCTGACCAATGAAAATCGGCAAGCCTATCAGAAGTTGGCCACTTCTTGTTAAGACTGACTGGTGATCGATCAAACTGTACTGGTCCAATGATTTCAGCCTCAGAACATTACAGATCTTTGTGAGGCATTTTGTCCCTCTAGAAAATGCTTGACCATGAACTGAAACATTATCAGTCAAAAAAAAAAAAAAAGTACTGTGTTCAGGGTCAGTAACGTCTTCTCTGAAAGCTTCTCCCAGTTTGCTCCATAATCAAAAACCAATTCAGAAATTGAACTGTCACACGGGAGCTTATGCAGCGCACATTCTACGCTTAAGTTATACATAAACATTGCTGCCATGGAGCCAGATAAGCAATGGGCATGCCTGGGGGAGATAGCGGAGGTCAGTCCCCTTGTCCATTCATATTCTCCTCTCCCTCTCTCTCTCCCCTGCTGGCCTTTCATGCTAATTATAAGATTTAGCTGTAATCCTGCACAAAGCCACAATCTGCCGTATAGGAAATATGTATACTCCTGCATACCCGGAGCTGCTCGCGTACGTACTGTACATTCTTTTCACTTAATGGTTTAAGGGATCCCATCTCACCTCTGCTTGGCAGGGGTGGCACACGCGGTTACACGGACTTATGCAAATACGGTCAGCTCACCTGCGGTGTTTGTGTGTGAGGCGGCGCGTGTAGGGTGGAATCACTGGCATAGCGGGAGGTGGGGGTAGGGGCAAGGAATCACAGAGGAGGTTTAACTCCCAGCAGGACAGGTTAACAGAGTAACAAAGCCTGAAGGTCAATTATTCTAACTCATTTGTTTGTTTAGGGCTGAGTGGCGCTGCTTTATCAAGGCCGGCCTTGACATACTTGGATATTTGCCCTCTTACCGCCGCACGCGAGGTAGTTTTCTCTCACCAATTGATTGAACACACACCTGTGCTTACTGAGTAGATGCTGATCACTCAAAAAAATGGTTGGCTGGTCTTCACAGGACGGCTGTGGCAGTGCTGTGGATAATTCATCAGAGGGGGTTCCATTGTCTTTCACACAGAGAGGAGGATAACTGTCCGGTCCCTGCCAGCCAAGGTCCAGGTCCACCAGCTAATGGCACGGTGCTCCAATTAGAGGCGACAGAGAGGAAGGTCCTGACCCCTATAAACCTTGTCAGTGGAGAGCTGTCAATCAGAGCGCGGCAAAGGGGAGGACCCATCGTTTGGCAGTTATTGGCGTGATGGGCGAAACTAGGTCCGTTGTGATGAGGTCGACATTGACCTGCATACTTATCTCCGATCAAACATCTGCTGCTGATACAAGCACGGGGGGGAGGCACAGGGGCGGAGTTGAATGAAACCTGCATCGGTTATGGCTCAAGAACGTGATGGCGGGGATGAATGGACGGTTGTTCAATTAGAGGTCACCTGGACAATTCCCATTGTCATGCACATGTGAGATTCGATTTCCTGATTGCTTCAGTCTGTCCTTGTGCCTCCCTATAGTAGGGAAAACACATTTCCATGTCACTGGAAGAGGATCATTTCATCTAAGAGTTAAAGTACTGTAAATTTGGGCAGTTCTGCAAATGTATCTCCCGTGTTTTGAAACCGTTTCATACAATAAAAACTGTGAGGCAGAAGGTATTACATCAGTCTGCGAAGGAGTTGTCATTTATTCAAACCACATTTTAAAATGTATGAGATGCGGGAACAAACAGCAAATCTAAACGGAGATGATTTCTGCGCTCCGAGATGTTTTGACAGCAATGAGGCGATTTCACGTATAACGAGACAATCAGGAAAACATGAAATGCTGTGCTGTGGGATTAAGCAGGGTTTCCTTTTCAAGAGAAAAAGTTTAGAGAAATCAACTGCAAGAACCACAAAGGACTGCTGCTTCTAGTGAACATGTGATCACTCAAATCTTACAATGACAATGAAAGCCAAAAAGCTGTTTTTCCCCCCCATCTATTTTGCCACTGAAAGCTTGATTGAGACATCAGACTCTACCTGTCTGTATTAGAACCTGCCCTCTGAGCCCATTCAATTCTGAGAGATATTTGCATTTTATGCTCCTCGGAACACTTGACAGACAATCCGAAGTCATGCCACGAAAGTAATTTGAGAGTTTTCTGTCTGAATTGAGCGTGCTAACATTATGTGTATCTAAATTTGGTAAAAACATAATTTGTATTTGATCCTTTAAAAGGTGCTATTGATAACATTGATAACATTCAGCCATTAAGTGTTGCATTCTCCCTCCCTCGGTTTCATTGCATTAACTTCACAACCAGTGGTTGCCAGGCACTTACCGTCAATCTCCATTCATCCGTTTTTTCCACACTAACTGACGACACAGAGATACCACTTGATACCAACATCGTTTTACTATTGGCTCACAAGCTTTGTTAGAAGTGGGAATCAAACGTCAGATATCTTCTACAGAGATAAACAAAACGTTCATTTTGGAACGTTCATTTAATTCAAAGTCCTAATTTTTTTCAGGAAAAGCCATACTTTTATTTGGCACCTTCGTAAAAGCTCTGTGGATGTATTATTTTGAAACAAATATTTGTTTGCGGAAAAATGTTATCAATAAGACCTTTAAAATTCGGCAGTTTTTTTTAAATTTACTTGAATTTAGTAACTGTAGATAAAAGGTTCACAAAGTAAATGTAGTCCAAGTGCATCTGCAACTTTACAAAAAACCCAATTTCCAAGGCAGCCCTCAAAAATCTTTCATGTTGTGCCAGCTTAAGGGTACGTAGGAAAAACTAGGCTGCAGTAAACATAGTCACCGTCACAGAAGCAGAGAACAGTGCCAGTAAAACAAATGCACTCCAAGCTCTCCCTGCCCACTGACCTGCATTTCCTGCTTTCCCTGTGCACCTGGATTCTGGCACAATCTGCTTTGTGATAGTTGCATTTGCGAGTGTGGCTCTTTGAAAGGGCTGAATACATATAATGTTAATTCAGAAAATGTTTTTGAATTGAACCTGAGTCCTGAGGGGGGGGGAGAGCTGATTTAATAATATACAAATTAAATTCTACATTCGAAATGAATGCCAAAATCACCATCTTGCACACATATTTAAAAGGGCAGCAAATTGCAGGTTGCACATGCAGTACTGGCCTCAAATTACTGGAGGGTTTTGCTTATGTTAAGTTCATGCAAAATACTGTAGCACCTTGGTGTACCAGACAACATTGTCTAGTACTGACGTTGGTGCAATTCTTTGGTCAGCACTAGAAGTTAAGGAGTACCCATGTTTACCCGTAATTAGTATTATCACGATAATTAAGTCACAATACGATCTTATTTTGCGATTTTTAAACAGTTACACAGTTTGCCAATAAGTTTGAAATAATTTGAAAATGGCCAAGCCAGTTTTTCCTCGTTAAAATTTTGAGTAACTTTGGAGCGTTATTTAGTGTTCTTCCCGACAAGCTAACATGACATGGTCTAGTTTCATATGATACCAGTATATTCACTCTAGCTTTAAAGATAGGGTCGACGATGTTGATGATGAAGTAACCGCGGCAGTGCTACTGCAGGGCTGAGTTTTCTCTTCCATTCTCCAGTAGACGTGCGGCGGCGACGCGCTTTGAGTTCAGACCGGTGCACGCCAAGGGTAGAGAACGAGCAGGGAGGCAAGGAGGCATCTGATTGGTCCTTTGAAAGACAGAATAGCGGCCGTCGGATTGTTAAGAGGTTAATTGTTTATAATAATAAAAGATCGATACTTGGCATCAGTGTATCGATAAAATATTGCCGCCCAAAATGTTGTGATACCATGCTGTATCAATTTTTTCCCCCATACATGTTTTGCCATGTTCAAGTTGGACTGAAGACACAGAAGGAAAGAGACAGCATGAAACATCAAGTAAAAAGGTGTGCACTGAGGCCCTATTATTATTGGATAGGTGCCGTGCGTCTCGAGGTTACCAAGAATGAGCTCACACTCATTCCAGGCATCACACTGATTATCATCCCACCTGGGCTTTGGTGCGACTTTCTGCTCCGGCATTATTGTTCGGTCTCACATCCTGGGATAACTCAGACAAGGTGTTGTCACTGACAACACAAACCATCCTCTTTAGACATTCTCCGCCCCAGACATGTGGAGATTCCTTGACACTGACAACCATGCGGCAGTGCTATGACAACCTGTTAGTAAGGTAACGTGTGTATGTGTGTGTGTGTGTGTGTCTGAATGCCAGTAAGTGGGTGTTTGATGGAAAGATGATTGAGGGGATGGAACATGGCAAAAGACATGCAGTCCTAGTCGCTGTCATTTTGAGAGGTGTGTGATGAAGTTGGTGTGTCTGTGAGCGACTTGTTTTTCTTTCCGTCTTTTAACTCCTAAGCGAGCACGCCCTCCCGTCCTCTCCCTGCTCCGTTTCTCCTCCTCCTCACCTCGCCTTGTCCCAAAACCCAGAACAATACATCAACGGGTGTCCAGACCGCCGCTCTGTAATAACTCTGCAATCTCTGGAGGAAATGCTCCGTCACAATGCATGAGACAACATCTTTTTTTAATCAATTGAGCGAAACAAACAATGCACCCTGACAAACGCTGCCAACAACCAACCGCCGAAAACACGGTGAATGAAGAGTGATACACGAATGGAAAACTAAATTACCTTCGCCATTTATCCGAGTACAGATTCTGTGTTGAAAAAGGGTGAAAAATGAGGAAAGAAAGAAGACAGTGGTGGGATGGAGAGAAAGAGAAAAAGAAAGAAAGTAACACTCAATCATTAAATTATGCCCATTCTAATTTTGTTCCCTTCCATCACTTTCAATTATTAAACGGCGCCTTTAAGAATGAGTTACTTTATAACTACAGAAAGACCAATAGTCCCTAAAGCTGCATGTTACATTAGCACACTGTGTGGAGAGCAAACGACTTTCATTTAGCTTTACAGCTGACTAGCTTTTATGTCCCTCTGAAAACTGTCCTCCGAGCCAAATGGTCACGTGGAAGAGAATGAG
Source organism: Hozukius guyotensis (assembly GCA_916700995.1). NCBI lineage: Eukaryota > Metazoa > Chordata > Actinopteri > Perciformes > Sebastidae > Hozukius > Hozukius guyotensis. The sequence goes on along the minus strand of CAKALU010051816.1, from coordinate 21,786 downwards.
AGTGTGGGGGGGGGTTAAAGATGGATGCGAGGAGGGAGTATATCAGTCCACAAGCACAATGGCTATAATTAATCATCAGCTGTGTTATTTCTTATCAGGAGATTATTTAGGGGAGGAGAGGTTGCGAGATGGGAGGGAAAAGGCTAAGGTGATAGGGAGTGTTCAACACGGGCAAAGGTGTGCATGGGAAGTGGTGGAGTTGTTGGCTGCCAGGTACAATATGGTTGCATTGCAAGGGTTGGACTTTACACCCTGCTTTCAACAGTGTTACCCAATTGTCAAGTCAACGAAGACATCCTCAAGTCAATATTTTAGATGCGGATAAACAGAATCAGCGGAATCAGCGGGTAGGGATTGAAAGAGTAGAGGCATTTTCTTATCTTCTATCCCTCTTGCAGCTGATTATCCAAACTAAACGACAGAAGACATTGTCAGTCACATACTCACCTGTTTTTTCTACGTGAATTCATGTAAGTACTTTGAGTAAACAAGCCGCAAATACTGCGGTGGCGTCTCCCTACAATACGTGCGTCTTTGAATGCAAGTTGTCCCACAAGAAGCGTATAATTTTCTACTTGTACCTTTACTTTCTATGTAACGTTATTTTTGACAACGATGTCTAGGAGTTCGGGAAGAACCTGAGCAGTTCTCAGCTGCCTAACGTCAGCCTGACATGGTGAAACAGGTAACTAGAGCAACCGAATGACCACAAAGCAGTCGACATCACAAACACAACACTTAACAAAGTGTCTGCTAACCGTGTTAACTGGTGACTCTCGTGGTTGCTTGTAATGACGGCAGCTGTGTCCTTTAAAAGCCTTCTATTTTACTTTAATCAATTTTGAATATACATACTCACCTGTTTTTATCTACGCCAACCATTCATGTAAGTTACTTTGAGCAACCACGGACGCATTCGGCTGAAAGTCACCAGTTAATATACTGCAAACAGTAGAGTCACTCCGTCTTGCTGCTGCAGTAATGGTGGCGGCACTAGATGGTGGAACACACAAAGCTGTCAACTTATTCTTCTATAGAGAGCTGAAGTGAAACTGGAACCTCCAGGTTCTGTCCCAGAAGTAAGAAAACCTCATTCAAAGTCCCATTGGCATATGTAATAATGCAAAGAACTAAAACTCCAGGCTTGGAAAAGTACCTTGCTCAACAGTATGTCATGTGGCTTGCGTCATATCAGGGTGGTCATTTTTAAAAATCTATCCAATTTATGGTTTATTCAGTATTTCTGTGTTTAGCAATCTTTAACCAACACCATTTCCCGCAAGTGCTTGACCACTGCTGGTGAAACATCATGGCTCAACAAAAGAAGTATGTCGAAGACTGTAGAACAGAAAAAAAAAACAGAAAAAAAGTTGGGGAAAAGAAGAAAGTATTGGTGATACTACATGGACCACTTCAGAACAAGGCTGATCTGTGGAAAAAGATCAATTTCCGATGATTGAAAATGTCATTACCCTATAGAGCAAACACAACACGGATCTATATTACTGACTGATTGAATACTGAATACAGTTACCAATCTACTTGATCCCTGTCTTGTAAATACACACCTGAATGAGACATTGAATTTAATCTTTGACTGGGCAGTATGACAGGCCTGGTAGAGAAAATGCAAGTTCATAACATATGGATAGAAGGAGATTTTGGACGATTTTATGCTTCACGAGGCCCAAAGGAAAAAAAATAACACCAACAAAAAAAAACTATAAGATAAACTGAGAACATAAAATCAGACACAGGGGCACATATTGAAATGGTGTGTTTAGCATTCAGTCAGCTGCGGGGGGGTTGTGCCCCCAAATATTGAGAGAAAAAAATGTAAGAAGCTATCCAGCTCTGTCTTGTTATCTAAAACTAAGAGACACAACTTGATTTCAGGTACATAATGCCTCCAGGGAATGCTAGCAACTCATTTTGGGGTAAACAACCTCCCTACAACCAAGTCATATGGCTTTTATGAGCTATAGCCTTCCTGGGAAAAAAAACAATCTTTTACAAGTTATTTTTGCTAACAAGACTGTCATAGAGACATTTTTCATGAAATTCATACTCCTAGCTGTTGATGAAAAAACATGTGTTGGAAATACGGTGATTATATATGATGATTGATGAAAATCACAATATATTTATTAGACACGCCAGACTTTAGGCTCCTATAGTCTCTGAAGAAAATCTCATAAAAGAAATGTTTCTCTTTGCACTGAAAAAACTCAAATCAATACAAAGCATACCTACCAAGACCCAGGGGGGGCTGCTGATGAGTGCCTGTCACCTTTAACTGACCTTTAAGCAGCTTTAATTTGTTGCTTCTATCAAGAGTAGGATTTGCAACAGGATGGCAAGTATCAAACGGCTAAGAGGAAGTAATGATTGCAGTGGTATAATCCTGCCGTGGTCGCATTTAAAATCCACATAAATATAAGGATTCTCACAAGTGAAGGTAAAGAGTTATAAGGTATTTGAGATGAGGTGGATCTCTGCTTGCTCTCTTGGCTTGTCATTTCATTTCTCATAGCTCAGGATCCCGCGGTCCCGCATCAATCCCCCAGTAATGCTAGAACCTCCGAATCTTTTGGCTAGGTGGCGCTTGACTGTTTCACCATCAATATGGGATCAAGTACCCTCTCTAATGACTCTAATATCGATGCCCTGCACTTACAGAAGCACCGAGCCTCCAAAATGTCAACAGTGGCATTTTATGTGCTAATGCCATATGGGTGCAGTGGGCTGGTAAAAAGCTTTTCCTCCTGCACGCTACGCTCAAATGCTAATACCTCGGCACTCTCTGGTCTGCTTCATTTTCAGTCCCCGTTATGCTAGATTAGCGGCTGACGTCTCACAGCAAGCGGCCAGCTTGCGTTGATACAGAGGAAGTTGTTCGTGGGTGGCCGTTCTGACTCAACCTCAACAGATTGGTGTGCCGTACAAAGTGAGTACATTCAGTGCTCTGCCCGGGCCACCTTTTTTTCTGCGCAGTGGCAAGGTGAAGGGCCCTGAGTGCAACCTGTGCAACTTGTTCCACAGAAAAGAAAAATTATGTAACATACATATTTTTCCACCCAGAAATAGCAACGTGGGCCTGGCACAGTGTCGGAGAGCCATGCATGACAGCACCCGAAGAAGTGTGACAAAACAAAAGCTGCAGGAGACATCACTCAACCTTGCTCATTTTGTTGACAAGATTTTAGACCTTTTGCCTACATTTCCCTTAATAATAAAGAATTATATTTTTAAAAAAAACAAGCATAAAGATTGTCCTCCGTTTGTCACCACAAAATCGGAAATCTTGGATGCTTTTCAGACTGCTAATCGATACAACGGACTTCCATTAAGACTGAGCTGGACAGTAATTATTTTTTTTAACCTTACTCGACTACTTGAAGAGCAATTTTTTTTACTTCAACATCACCACGTTTCTTGACCCAGTGCATCGCTCCCTATTTTGTCTTCATAGGTAGAGTGAGATTTGGTCTAATAGCTTTGCTCTTTGACAGGCCTACAGTCTCTTTGTTCCTCATCACACTCCATAACCCAACTGATGGCCATGACTCATTTTGTCACTCATCTCCCACACAAAGGCTGTCCTTCCCTTTTTTGCCCTGTCAACTGACTCGCTCTAAATCTTTCTGTAAAGATGGGAATAGCGCCCAGGCTTTCCTCCCAGAATGGATTCGAAATTAGGTAGATAACCCCCGGAGCGCTTACTCTTTCTGCCATGCCTTGCACACTTGTCACGACCTGCAGGTGTGCCAACGTCTCCGCATCCTCCCTCGCTCGTCCAACCCCCCCACTCGGCCTGTGATGTGACAGGAACAGAGCATACTGGTTCTCTGCAAATTGCAGAATGTAAAAAACGCTGAGGCCCGGAGAACCGGCGGTGTTTATCTGCTCCGAGATCTGCAGATGAGCTGACTGATCTAAAGCAAGCAGGGCTCGGGGCAAAATGAGATTTCTAATCCTAAACACATTCGGAGGCAAGGCGGAACAGAAGACCAGAGCTCCCTTATTTACATAGGCTGGTATCACAAACACAAAGCGACAGGGAGGCGATCCAGGCAGGCAAAATGTCAACCTTGTTTGAGTGACCTCATTATGTAGATTAATACTGACATAACTTGCCATTTAGACAGGATCGAGTAATCCTGCAGGTTAAGATTATTTGAGTATCAATAGCTTGTAGGCCCTTTCACACATCCATTAGGCTGACCAACCCTTTAGAGGAGTGAGAATTCGTTTTGTGATGCCTGAAAGCACTGCTGAAATGTCAGTGTAGCTGTCACTGAGATTTGATCAGTTCCAGGGTAGCAGTGTGCTGACATTCAGTACTTGAGCCAAATAAATACCTCTTGCAGTTGTGGAATCAAAAGCCCTGTGTTATGTGTACAGTTCATACATTTTAGCGTGCAATTTATTCAATCATTGCTACTCCGTAATCTGCAAGACCCTCTGTTTTCCATCTTGATTAGATAACATACAATATAATTCATTCACATTCACTTTGATTGTACATCTGCCATTAAATGGTAAAGATAACGCCTACACTTGAACTCACTGTGAGTACCCAAGCGTATCCATCCACTGAGAACAATTTGGAAACATTGTCCAATTCAGATTTTAGCGCTACATTAATTACAAGAAAGAAAGAAAAAAAAAAAGAATCTGATCTATACCAAATTAATTAGGCCTGGGTGAGTGAATGTAGTGAATGCTGGGGGAGCAACTCGGTACTCAAAGATGGTCTTAAATCATCAGTTGTTCTACAATAACCCCCACGGCAAGCCCAATGAAAGACTATTGCAAATTAAAAAATGACCATCGTTTATTGGTCACTTGGTCGCTTGAAGCTAGCTGCCATAGCAGGAGCCCAATAGCTGTTTCATGCACACCCCCATAACCACGCCCAGAGTAACAGCTCTGGCTTTTCTTATGACAACAAAATTACTGGGGGAATACCACAGATGTCTCTTTTAAAAAACAGAAGATGCATGTAAAGACCCTGACTATAAATAACACCAGTGGGAAGTACTTCATTTTGTATTCAAGTATTCAAGCACAATTTAAAAGTACTACTTTCCTACGGCCTGTTGCAGCAGGTGAACGTACATTTGAGCCATAGACTGTATATAAGAAGTGCACGTAGTCACCGTGACGTCACCCATTGGTTTGTGGACTGCCGTTTTGAAGCCTTGATTTCAGCATTTGAGCCGTCACCATCTTGGTTTTTTGCCGTCGCCATCTTGGTTTTTTGCAACCACAAGTGACACGAGAGGGTGGAGCGACCGAACATTGAATAAGACATTTTTAGGCAATTAAAATGTTAACTTTCATGAACTGAAAACACACTGTGAAAGGGTTATAGTTGTAAGATGAAAACACGGACAACTCCCAGACCGGACAACGCCGTGGTAGCGACCTGTCAATCGTAGGGTAGCCACGACCTAAAGCATCCCCTGCTTTATGGTCTATTTGACTCTAAATGGGACCATAATTTACTAAATGAACATCATGCTGTATTGAAGAAGACTTGAAACTAGCGACTGAGACCATAAACTCATGTTTACAATGTTTACTGAGGGAATAAATCAAGTGAGAAGTGGGGTCATTTTCTCATAGACTTCTATACAATCAGACTTCTTTTTACCACCAGAGGAGTCGCCCCCTGCTGGCTGTTAGAAAGAATGCAAGTTTAAGGCACTTCAGCACTGGCTTCACTTTTCAGACCCGAAGGTTGCCCCACTGGTTGTAATCTAAATACAGCAAGTCGATCTAATTGAAAAATTGTTGCACCTAAAACGGGAGAGAACTAGTGTTCATAAGTAACTTATGATACAATGCTTTTTATCTGTATAACATTAATCAATTCAACCACTTTGGCTGTAAATTGACAGGTTTTACTGAGGTGAGGACGGCTATATCACACATGAATATGGATCATAAATAATAAAATCATCACGTTTCTGTTACAAGCAACCAAGTGGTGCTAGCAGCAACTTCCATCTCAAGTTAATGCAGCATTAAATCACACTTGTCAAATTCCAGTCACATTAACTGTATAGCACAATACATGAATGTTAAGGTATGTAATGTAATCCTTGGTTAAATAAAAGAAACAATTTTCCTCCGGCTCTTCTAGCATTGGTCCCTACAATTTTCCGCCATGGCAACGGCTAGTAAGGTGACTTACACATGCTCCCCCAAACAGTTTTTTCTTGACTCTAGATTGTAACCCAATAAAGTTATCGCTTAACTCGCACGCCATGATTGAACTAAGCTACATTTGAACTTCCACATAGCTGATTTAAGAGGCTGCTGGAATATTTCTGGTTTGGACTGGTTCACACTTAGAGAAATCTTTCCCATGCTTTTGTCGGATAGACTGTGCTGATGAAGATTTACTTGCAAAAACATTAAGCTCATGATGTATTGCTGTTTTTTTTTCTAGGTATATTGGCAAAACGGCGAGCTTTACATAAAAGAGCATATGCAGTTGGCCATTTTAAACGAACCACCTGATGTTTAAGGAAACAGCTGACTCGACCTCATGACCGGCAAAAGCACAGCCACTTTTCATTTACATGGAGGGGAGTCAGCTGGCACCATTTCCACACCATAAGACCTTGGCACGGGCTACAGGAGCTTCACGCACTCGCTGGAGCTGGCATCGGTTTCCCCCCTCTACAGCGACGTAAAGGTCCAGCCGTGACGCAAGGCAGGAGTATTTTGGGATGAAGTGCGTGGGTTCCCAGAGAGTGACTGGAGATAATTTTAACTGGATGAACACGATTCCTTCCTATTCCAGCATTCCAGTGGAGAAGTTATTTTGGGGTGATGCTTTACGAGGCACCAGGCACAGCGGAAAGAAATACCACACAGTTGGAAGAAACAGGAAATGAAACATCTGACACGGTATGAGGTCCTGCAGCCAGGGATAGGTGCTAAAATGTGTGTATCCCACATAGAGTTATAGTCAAGCTTTTGGCTGGAGAAAAAGTCCAATTTTGTGGGTGTAATATTGTTTCCTGCTTCTAAAAACACAACTTCTGACATGTCAAAGTCTTCCAAAACAATCTGATAGTATGATTACATTACACATCTCCTATAATAAGAGGGGACTACTGTGCATATCTGATTTATTTATACTGAGGAATTAGATTATACCTGTGTTTTTGCATTTGCTGCATGCTGTGATAAATAACAGGGTTAAAGAATCAAAGCAGAAAATAGCAGATTCTGTTGGCTCAGGAACACGCCGCACATTGCAAATATAGATGGACACTTTTTTTTCACTCTCTAATTCATATCTTCTTCTGCACAGAGAGACTCATTACATTATCAACACCTTCCTGGGCGTATTGCCACGTCCTAGATTTACACAGCACACCTTGCACACTTCGCTCATGTACCCAGAGCAAAGAAAAAAAAAAAAAAGAATAATGCAATCATTCCTATAAAAAGGAGCAAACAGAGTTTTGTCTGTGGTTCACGCAAGCTACCAGTTTCCGGGTTTCCTGTTGCAACGCTTTGTGCGGACATTGCATTTTCTCTGTTCCTGGGTTTCGTGTAAAGCGATCCTGGCACACCACTGTTCCGGACCGTCTCGAGTGATCCATTACTCAGCCATGCCAACTGCACCCTTTTTAGTCTTCCAGCTTTGGCAGCTTGTAGAACAGGCACACGATCAGAAATTTCATCCCGGGTGCTTCTTGCAGCGCATGTTTCTATTGCAAATCAGGGATTTTCTTCTTTCCGAGTGCATAAAAATACCCCTTAAACCCCACAGACCTACTCGTAAGTCTCCATCTGAGTATTAAAGCATTTTGGGGGTTCCCATTCAAGGCCGCAACAGCGACCTGCGTACATCACTCATAATAACTTGCAAGCAAAAACAGGTGATTTCATGTGAAATTCATTCTAATTTATTTGGCCCCGGGCTTTGTAGAACTAAGCCAATGGAGAGTCAGATTGTATTCAGACAAGGACAAATGGACACACGGCAATCATTGAAGCTCGCGCAATAATTAGCTTCCGTCAGGCCCAAGAAAAGTTGACGGTTGAGTAGTTGACGCATTAAAGTTGTAAGGAGGAAGAAAAAGAGAGACGGTGCAGGCCAGGTGTGAAGCATGACACAGCTGCGTGCAGTCTCCAGCCTGTGACATGTTCAGGGATTAGTGGAAAGGTGACATGAGGTGAGGAGTGTTTGGGTGGGTTGTAGAAACGGTTGCAGTAAGGCTAACCTGGCTTACTTTTTCCTCAGTGCGTGTGTGTATATGTGTGTGAGAATGTGTGAGTGCGGTAAGGCCCGGTGCTCCACGGCTCGTTCTCCTAATCGTGCGGAAACTCAGACTACTTACAGGAGCAATGAGGGAGGTAATGAGAAAGTAATTTTTACTAATTTCAGCTAGCTCCGCTTCCATTCTGTATGACTGTGTGTGCCGTCTGCATCATTACGGGCAACATCTGCAACGACTCGCCATGCGTGCGCCGCCGAGAAGGTGGGGGGAACGCGAAGAAAGGAAGGGGGGAGGGAAGTACATGAGAAAGACTACAAGCTGCTGAGTGAGTTTTGATATGTGCTTGAAGAAAAAAACAAAAGGATGCCAATGCTCCGTGCTCATACTGCCTCCTGTTGTCGGGATTCTTACTCATCAAGGTGGTTACGGTCTGAGACAATGAAACCCTCTGCCGAGATTTTTTTTTTTTTTCCTACCAACAAGTCTGTCGCCAAGCAGCTGCCGCTAATCTCTGTTAGCAGAGCCCCTCTAAACAGCTGACTACAGCCTTTAATCTGGTCCCACCACAATCATTACCTCTGGAGCCAGGAGGGGGGTGCCTAACACAATTGCAGAAGAGTAAACAAATGAAACCAGATTTGTGTCCATTCGTCTGTCATTCCTCTGGCTTTCATGTAATCTCATTTGAATATTTGTTAAGGAGCCAAAGTCGCTATCGTTTCATCACGCTGTCTCATGCGTGCTCCGCGGCTCGGGGCCTGTGTTTGCCCAGTCTGTCTGATTGGCGATCTTTTTGCTAGCTTTGGATAAAAACTGCTAATTTAGTTTTATTCCACCTTTGACCTCCAGGAGATCCAAGCTGGATGCACGCACACTCTTTCTACAAAGTAGTTCGACCTCATCAAGCCATCTGTGGCCCCTGTAGCTCCCATAGCGGGCGCCCCCGGCTCGACATAGACTTTGTCATTTTCACGTCATGCTTGCCCATCAAACTAACACGCCGAGGCGGCCACTTCGGATGACAAACATCGGCACAAATTTGTCTTTGTGAAAGACGTCTCGCATGTCACCACCAGACAAGCACGTCATATAGCATGCTCCCGCGGCGAAGGCATTTCTCTCTCTTCTTGGATCACACGTCTCTGGCTCGGTCCCAGTGCTTATATGAAAGTCTTGTGATTTGACTCCTCCGCCATGAGCACATGAGGGAACAGGTGCCCGTGAAATTAAAGTCAGGGGGAAGGTTTTCAGAAGTGTGGAAGTAAATGCAGAGAGGCCCCGGCGCTGCACACTGCAGATTACCTCTATATGGCACGAGGGCCGCTGGAGAGCTGAGGCAGCCCCCTGTGTGGAGCCCACAGGGAATACGTTACCAGCAACTTGACAATGACATCTTGGACATTTTGTTCTTTGCTCCTCTGAGGGGGGAAAAAAACTGGACTTGTTTGGTGATCACAGGGGTTTTGATGCTTGCTGTGTTATCAGAAGATGCCGTGCTTTGCCATTATTTTGCCCCTGCGCTTATTATAGATTCCATTAAGATGGCAGTTAAATTGGATGTCCCCATCAGCTCTGGAGCATGTTGTTTGTTTTAGAGAACGGGATGCTGAGTCACAGAAGCATTATTAAGTCTTTCAGAAGATAACAGATGAATTAAAGTGACAAAGCGAGCAAGAGGCTGCTGTCTTTTTTTTATTCCCCCGACCGGCTTTATTAAGAAAATGAGAAATCAAAACACTGTTAAGCTACAATCCATATTTAAGATAAATTAAGTGTTATTCAAATGGGTTTTAGTTTAGTGGAAATGTCTCAAAGCTCGCAACATCAGTGACTTGAATATGTGATGTCAAGTTACACAGCAGGACGACGCCATTGATAACAGGCAGGAGACTGACGATGTAGACATTGATGGTACTTGAGTGATTGGGGATGCGAGCACATTACTTTTGTCACACTAAAAGCTGAAATCAGTTCTCAAATGAAGTCAATAAAGAAGGTAAAGAATGTATTGCTTGGGGACTTCATAGATAAGTTTAGATAACTTACAGTTATAGTTTGATTAATCGCACATTTTCTGTTCAAAATGTACCTTAAAGGGATATTTGTCAAGTATTTAATACTCTTATCAACATGGGAGTGAGCAAATATGCTTGCTTTATGAAAATGTATGAATATATTTATTATTGGAAATCAATTAACAACACAAGACAATGACAAGTATTGTCCAGAAACCCTCACAGGTACTGCATTTAGCAGAAAAAATATGCTCAAATCATAACATTGCAAACTGCAGCCCTACAAGCAACAATAGCTGTCAGTGTGTCAGTGTGCTGACTTGACTATGACTTGCCCCAAACTGCATGTGATTATCATAAAGTGGTCATGTCTGTAAAGGGGAGACTTGTGGCTAACCATGGAACCCATTTTCAGGCCACGGGACCCCTTTGAAAATGGCCATGTCAGCTTTTCCTCGCCAAAATTTAGCATAAGTTTGGAGCGTTATTTCTTTTTTTTCTAGTTCCATATGATGCCAGTATCTCCACTCTAGCTCCAAAACTGAGCCCACTACAACCTAAAAATCGCAAGTTGCGCTAATGCGTTAAAGAAATTAGTGGCGTTAAATCGAATTTGCATTAACGCATTATTTTGGCGTTAACTTTGACAGCAATAGTTTTTAAGTTATAAACAATTATATTAACAATGGTTCAAATAACTACTTGTATGTGAACGCTGTCACTCATAGTGACACCCACAGAGTATTATCCCCCAACTTTGCAGTTCTCTTTACTTCTACAGAGTGTTTCAGTGTCTTTAGCTCGTTGTTTAAGTTTTATGGAACTTTATTGTCTTGGCAGGCAGCAGCAAAAAGCTCTGATAAACCTACTGTACACTACCTGCTCAGCACCAAACGGCAGACAGAAAATGCTAGTGACGAGCTGGTGAACATAGTGGAGCATCTAGCAGCTGAAGAAAAAGTCCATCAGGAGTTGGTGAAGACAGATCTAAAAGGAGAGTGAATGTTTGACTTAAACGTATAATCAGGTGGACACAAACACATCTCCAAATGAATGTTAATGTTGGTCTGTGTCTGCTGGATGTGTAAATAGGTAACTGTTTGCTAACATGTTCGCTATATGAACTTTATAAGATGAAAATATATGAATGTTGTGTTTACAATTTGTTGTTAAAATGTGGCCAAAAAACAAAATCAGTAAATGCAATGTTATGTTTAGTTGTGATTCCCAGAATGACTAACTTCCAGTTACTACTATATTAACTTTTTATTGCTCACTTTACCAAATTTGTGTTTTTTTCGAATACTCTTTTCCCCATGTTGTTTTTTTATTCATTTAAAAACTGAATGGCTACTTGTGATCTGTTATCCATTTGGAAAAATCAATGAATAAAGATTAAAAAATGTATTTTTAAAAAGTCAGTTGTGGTAGTCTGGCTAGGACTGTTGATCTTGACAAATAAAATATACAGATATTGAATTAACCTCTGCGGACAAAATACATCTAATCTTCATACACAATCAAAAATACAATTTGAAAATGAAAATAAAGAGTGAAAGAGTTATAGTTGTGCTGTTGTTTATCTCCCAATTCCATGAGCTCACGTTCCCAATAGTAGGTTTTCAAAGATGCAGCACGTACAGCATCTATTTATGTATTGGCTGCTAATAGCAATATTAATGTGTGCATTCCCAAACAAAACAAAATATATTTATTTACCATTTAAAAATCATGTAAATGCAGTTATCGAAATCTCACCAAAGCTTCAAAAATCCAGTTTAAAACTGTGGTTACATGTAAGAAAGCAAGTAACATAGTCTACTAATGGCTATATGCAGACAAAGACAGTCTCACACACATGCACACCCTACAAGCTGATGTCCTATTACTTATGATGAATAGAAGATATAATAAAGGCACTTCCAGTTATTTCATATTTGATAAATTGATACCAAACTGCACAATCCTCAAAGGTGACTGTTCAAATGATGAGTAGCAAAAAGTCTCTTATGTATGTTTAACGTACAGGATCTTTCTTCCCATGAAGCCCAACAACTTCTCCAAGCACACAGTAATGTAGTGGAACTCTCATGCAACCAATCTGGTTTTTCCACAGCAGTCACTTCGGGCTTTTAAGACATTTTCCTTGCATGGCTGAGGAAGGAGCACATTGTAAATGAAAGATTAGTGCGATTGTGTTACATTATTGTGAGGTTCCCCTCTCAGCAAAGGCTGATTTGTGAGCCCGTTCAGCGATGTTTCCGGCACACTCCCTTTGTAATAGATTCGCTGGGCCTTGAATTGTTGTGCAGTAGAGGCAGTTCAATTAATACAGCACCACCATAAAATAACTATTGAAATGACAAACGGGTAAATGAATAAGCATTTGCCTCTGCAGGCGTGGGGAAGGATGTGTGTCTGCGGAAATTTATGCCGGCAAATCAAGCGCTTTTGGGGACGATAATGCAGTCAACTAAATATATCCTGCTGTCGCACACAAGAAGGGGCAGGTAAAAGATGGACCCGTTATCTCTCACACCATCGACTGATGATGGCTCATTTGAATATTTACAGCTGCATCTTAGGTAGGTAGAATGATCTCCTATCATTAGGCCACGGCCCTTCAGCGCAGCATAAAGATGCATCATAGATGGCAGTAAATGCAAGGGGGAAAAAAAAGAAGTTGGCGTACATTGTGCCCACTATCTCACACACAGTGAGGAAAAGCAAGGCCTCAAGGTGCCAGATGCACCAAGTTGGCCGTGTGGTGGGATAGAGAACGCCCTCACGCTGTTGTCAATATTAATTTCCAGCAGCATTGACAAAAGCTGCCAGGATAAATATGCATGAGGGCTGAAGGAGGGAGAGTAAGAACTCCTGGTTTTTAGTCAACGAGCCCACAGTGTTCACTGCATGCTGATTAAACACTCAAGTGCAGGATGACTAAGTCATGTCTGACAACTGCGGGGTGAATTTTTAATTTACACTTTGCCACATCCAGGAGGATGCCTCGTATTAGTCACTCATGGCTGCTGTTTTTACTCGCTGTAATTGGACTAAGATGTTTTTTGGACTATCCAAAGCTGGTTATTTTTGGTGTTGCATGACTCTGACGCGGACTCTAAGTATATTTGGTTGTGGTTGTCTTCTGACATTGACTTAATTTCGACTTAATGGCCGTCATGTGCAGGGACGGGGAAATGCTCAGAAAAGACGAGGTGCGAATTCAAAAGGGAAATGATCTGGTTCAAGGTGAGTTAATCCTTGGCATCGGTTGTCGAGAATTAGATCAAATCGCGTGCACGTTTTCCCTTTCAGCGGTGGCTCGCAGGAAAATGGATGGTGTCCAGAGTGTAGTTCACATGGGTTTCAATTAGCAGTGTCTAAATGAATTAAGAGGTTTAAAGCCATTGCTGTTCTAGTGGTGGTATTAACCTGGTGCTTCTCATTAGCCACCCCTGGCTGATAAAGAGAGTAAAGGGAGCGGCGGTGCAGACAGACACCTCTTGCTGACAACGGGTGACAGAGTGGATCACACCGCCTCATGAATAGTAATGGCCGCCAACATGTCCCGCTCTCCCCCGTGTGAGGAGTGACGGATTCTTGTGTCAACAGGGCCCATGGCTAGGGAAAAAGGACTGACAACTGACTGAGACATTCTGGAGGGAGGAAGAATGGAGAGGAGAGAGAGAGAAAAATCCAGTCTTGACATGAAGGCTGCGTCATAAGATTGTTTGTCTGTCAGAGCTGCCTTCATTGCCTGCCTGAGAGTGAGTAAATAAACACTGTTTGCAGGGGAAAGGAAGTGAGACTGGATTGTTACCCAGTGCCCTTTGGGGTGCGCGGAGAGGCGCTGGCGCGTCTCAATAAATCAGACTGAGCAGCCACTCTTAATGCACTCCCCCAAACTATCGATAAGCGAAAGGAGAGGCTGCTTTTCTGAGGAGTGATGTCACTGATAACCCGGCGGGCGCACACTCTTCCTGACTGACCGGGTCTTGGCCAATCAATAGCAGCACAATGCCGCGCTTGGCAAATGCACAGGTGAGCAGAATGTCAAATGAGCAACAAGAGGCGGAGCCGAACAAAGGCCGAGTTTCTAATGGAGCCAGAAGTGGCGGCGCGAGCGGTGATGTCCAGTGCTTTAGACAGGAACCACTAAAAGCTCTTGTGAGCGGAGCGGTTGTACATCACACTTCAGGTCTACAGCATTGGAACGGGGATGGGCTGGAATTGCACCTCTGCTCCCAATTGTCCGGGTGGAGCTTTTTTTTTGATCAAAATCTGTTGTTCTTTGTCATTTCCCACCAGGGGGTGGAGCAGGGAGCTGTTGACTGAAATCTGAGCACAGCTGGGTCTATAAATTGTTCATTTGTTCCCTGTGAACTCCCCTGGCCCTGGACAGAGTTTAGACCTAGTTGGTACAAAAGAAGGTTATAGGTTGTACAGGCAGTCACTAATCGAATCTGTCCATAGAGGCCAATTACGGAAAAATCATGTGCAACATGTCTTCTTGGGCCTTTTAACACAGCAGAGCATGACTCGTTTTATAGCCGCTCAATCCAGTCCTTCATCCTATTTCAAACAATTCTACTTTTCACATTGCTGTCATGTGTATTTCACATACCCAGGACAAAACTATCTTCATGGACCTGGCTTTTAACTCACTCCCACATACTCATATTCACATTTAGCAGGTTGCATATTCTCTACAAGGGGGAGCTGTTTAGTCCCGGTGCCACCTGTAGAAAAGCAAGTCTCTGCAGCACAAGTTTAGAGCTGTCACCTCCTACAGTCAGAGAGAAACAAGACAGTGACACCTAATGCAAACTGCGGGTAATGACTATTAAAGCTTTTTTTTTAGAGCGTAATAGCTGTCCTAGCGTGGTTCCATACCTCTGAATCGCCAAGCATATCTCAGATTTGTTCAGCAATTGAACTACGTCGGAGGTTGTGCACATTGACAGCTGTTTCCCCGGTTAGAGAAACAACGGACCTGTCAGAGCTTAGTAGGCAGCGTTGCCATCAGACAGCCCTTTCTGACGAGGAACTGAAGCCATTAATTCGCTGTCTTCGAGGACACCAGACTCCATTTACAAAAACAGTAATTTTACCTCGCAGAACACAGGAGTTGCTGGTCTACCGCTGCAACGATTGGTTAGTTTGTTTGTGTTATTGTGTGACTTTCGGATCCAAACTAAGGTAGCGTCCAGACAGCAGTACATGGCTTAGCTTCCGCGCTGGTACTCCTGTCTGCTTCTCCAAACCAACATCCATAGAAGGGCTTGGGAAAATAGCATTTTGATGCTAAAACATACATATTTCAACAAATTTTAATGTTCAGATATGAATACATAAGGAACACCACTGGGAAGCTACAGAATTATATAAAAACTTTAAAAAAAAAAAATCAATAATGGACGCCACCCTTTAAGTTACATTGTTACCATAGACTGTATACTGTATATATATATGTCACCCATTGGTTTGTGGACTACTGTTTTGAAGAATCGACTTTGGCATTTTGGCCGGCGCCATCTTTTTGGCTGTTGTCATGTTGTTTTTTTGCAACCAGAAGTGACACAAGAATGTGGAGCTAAGCATAACCGAACGCTGAATAAGACGTTTTCAGACAACCAAAAAGGTTTTAATCAACTTTCATGAAGTGAAAACACACTGTAAAAGGGTTAAATTTCTAAGATGAAAACAAGGACAACTCACAGACCGGACAACACCGTGGTAGCAATCACAAGGTAGCCACACCCAAAAGCATACCCTGCTTTATGGTCTATTTGACTCTAAATGGGACCATAATTGTTAAAAATTTCATGAACTGAAAACACACTGTGAAAGTTGGAAGACGAAAACACGGACAACTCCCAGACCGGACAACACCGTGGTAGCAACCTGTCAATCACAAGGTAGCCACGCCCTAAAGCATCCCCTGCTTTATGATCTATTTGACTCTAAATGGGACCATAATTTACAAAATAAACATCATGCTGTATTGAAGAAGACTTGAAACTAGCGATTGAGACCATAAACTCATGTTTACAATGTTTACTGAGGTAATAAATCAAGTGAGATGTAGGCTCATTTTCTTATAGACGGACTTCTTTTTGCAACCAGAGGAGTCGCCCCCTGCTGGCTATTAGAAAGAATGCAAGTTTAAGGCACTTCCGCATTGGCTTCACTTTTCAGACCTGAGGTTACCCACTGAAAAAAATGAAGAAGAAAAAATTAAGTTAGTCTACTGACGAATTAAGTTACACTGTTACATGGTATTTGTCACAAATTTCCCAGAATTTTTATTATTTGTCAATATTCCACAATGCAAAAGACAATTTGCGGACCTTGCTGGGGCAACCTTGGTCCAGGGCTCAACATGGTATGCCATATACCACGTTGACTGATATGCCACATCTTGCTATGACTGCCAGGGATGTCGCATCCAAAAAGATCTCTTTTGTGAAAGAAACCACTGTCGTTAATATTGGATCTCCCTCCCTCTAGATTTTTCTTATCACACACAAAATGTGCAGCAAGGCTGACATGTCATGGTGCCGTTTCTCAGACAGCCCTCAAATGGAACGTTTTTTTTGTCCTGATCAAACTGAAATGAACTATATTTTCAGGCTATTTGTTGTCACAAATTCAGCCATTCTTCACATGGGTGTGATACGTGCCTTGTGCCAGCTGTCAAAGGCTTACTGGTGGCAGAATGTTTTCATGTCTTAAATGAATGATAAAGTGCACTGCAACAGCTCCAAACTTGTGCTATTTGGTAAATAAAACGGTTTCACTGGTTAAAGAACTGTGGCCGTTGAGCAATGCTCTTATATAAAGCTTGTGACAAACTGCACTGACGCACGCTCCATTAGATAATCTTTGACTCAATTTGTTTCTATATTTATGTTTCTAGTCATTTCAGTCAGCGGAATGGAAGGAAAATGTTCCTTTGAATTTGATTTCCACAGCAGAAAAATGAGGGGATGCTAATCTAAAATCTTAAGGACCATATTAAAAGCAATGCAAAGACATTTACTCGGCAATGTAATTCATCATATGCCATTAATGTTGGATTTTTTTTTATTATTTCCGCATTAATGTGATCACGGCACCCAGGCAAGTGACTCACAGCCGTTGATCGTAGGTGTTTGTATACAAATTGAATATTTTGGTGTGTGTGTGTGTGTGTGTTGGGGTAAAAGATAAGGGGGGCATCATTATGAATTCTGAAAAGCTGAGCACGATTTCCGGCATCAATTATTCAAGTGTACAGCCTGTTTCTGTAATCGCTCTCCTATTGTCCACTAAACGTCCCAAATCACCACAGAGTCGACATGGAGGAAGAGCGAATGCATGCTCAGCAGGAAATGATGGGATAGGATTTCCTTCAGCACCATTCTTGGGATTTTTTAGTTTTTTAAGGCGGTAGGATTTAGATCACTAAATGATCATTTGATTCAACTCAAATGAAGGTAATACTTTGATTGGCGACTGTGTTGAGACGTACAAATTAGCTTTCAATCTATTTACAGGTTGAATAGTGCTACTTGCATACCAAAAGGCTACATATGCAAACCTGCTCTCCTACAAACAAGTCTAAGAGTCAAAATTTGGACAAAGGACAAAGGCACAAGATGAAAAGTATGATGGCGTATTAGGCCATTGTTGACAAAAAATAACTAAATTACGGAGCCGGGGGAGATGGGTAATAGTCGGAGAAAAACATTCCGAATTTACAAGGAAAAGAAATGCATATTCTTTGGGATTATAAAGTCATAAATTTGTGAGAAAAAAACACTCAGATTCTTGGAGATTAAAGTCACAAATTACAAGAAAAAACTCAGAAGAATAGTGTTTTCTGTCAAGGAACAACATCGCTTCACTTTGCAAGGTTGGATCAACTTCATCACACCACAGACACTGCCGTTAAACACTGCATTAATGTGAGCCACAGAGTGCAAAATATATTAATGAGTTTTATATTAGTATTTATTTATGTTCATAAAAGAACACAGAAAGAACATGACAGAAAACATGTATATGTATCTTTCAGGACCTTCGCTTCGCTCAGAGGCCATCCTTACTATAAGAACACTACTTGAGATGCAACAAAATTCAGACGCCGGACAAATCTGTGACTTTAATCTCAGAGAATTATTTAATTTAATTTAATTTAATTTAATTAATATTATAAATATTCCAGTTTTGTTGTAAATTTGTGAGTTTTTTTCTTGTTAAATTATGACTTTAATCTTGGAAATTTCACATTTTTTTCTTGAAATATTACCCCCCTCCCTGTGAAAAATGATGAGTACAAATCTCACGAGTTGATACCAATTTCACAAAATGATGAATGCAAGGACCAAACTGCACAACTGATATCTCCATACTCCAAAGGCTGTGTGTGCATTATTGAATTTGGGGTGTAAATGTCCATATTTGGTTGTAAATATAATTAGCTTTTGTTCTGGAGATATAATCCATGAAGGACCGAGAGTAAAACAATCATAATGCCAGAATCAATTGTCACAGGGACTCGACAGCATCAATCCTCAGTTGTTTCATTTTATCACATTTAATCAATCACTGCTGCAATCACTTTTAATCTAGTTTTTATGTCACCCACTTTTGTTTTGCAGTTGGATTTTGGCCATCAATAGTCAACGGTCCTATCATTTATTGTCTGGTTCACAACAAACATAGAGGTTGATGTTCTTTTTCAGGGGGGTTTCACTCTTCTCTGGGAGCTGGACGGCTCCTGGTTAAGGAATCAATTTGACTGGACAGCCTTACAAATTGCATAAAGAGACAAAGTTGTCCTTGGAGTGCGCCACAATTGATTGATGGCTCAACACACTTGCGCCGTAAATCCTCCCGACAGAACGGAGACAAATCAGTCGCCTGCTTCTGCTCCCCAGCCTCCCGTGCTATTTACCTACCTTCCCTATCTCGCCTCACTCTGCCTCTTCTCACACAAAATGCCATAAGATTCAAATTTATTCAAAACAAAGTCAAATTTCTCCCAACCTTTATGTTTTGCCAGAAATTGTGCAAACGTGCATCGGCGACACACAAATATGCTTATCAGACACTTTATATGTAAATTTTGCAGTGAGAGTTGAATGACGGTGAGTTTATGTCGTGAGGCTGTTACAAAATTAAAAAATCCTGTGTAGACTAGATGAAGCTGAATCCAACAGTGTTTTATTTATTTAATCAGCTCTGTCGCCATTCCTGCGCGATATCATCATGTTCTTGTGATGTGAAAAACAAGGCAGCGGCAAGCACACAGTTTAAAGCCCAAAGTTAACAGCACTTGGGAGATAAAACAAGTTCTCTCGGGGGTTGTGCTGTGCCAGGGATATGGCAGCCTTCCCTGGGGAGGCCACACCACTGTTTGTTTCTGGAGAAAAACACTACAGGCATCTTTTTTAAAGAACCCCCACTAATCAGAAGTGATCCATTCACATGTGCTATCCACTTTCCCTCGGGAAGAACTGTAGAAAAAAAAAAAAAAAAGTGGAGGCTAGTCACAGACACAAGAGAACAATGTTGGAAATAAACATCCAGAGAGGAAAAAAGGGGTTTAAACTTTAACTAGTATGAAGGCTGGTCCAAAAACAGTATACCGTATTTTAGGGGTGGGAATCACGATACGATATTATCACGATACGATATTATCACGATACGATATTATCACGATACTTAAGTCACGATACGATATTATCACGATACGATATTATCACGATACGATACGATATCACGATACGATATTATCACGATACGATATTATCACGATACTTAAGTCACAATACGATCCTATTGCGTTTTAAAAATCTTGCGATATGCTGCGTATTGCGATAAGATATATTTTGATTTATTACCTGTTTTTTCAACATCTGTTTTATCTAATAAGGTACAGTTTTCATTCACGCATCTTGAGGTGAGACTCTAGCGTAAATAACAGAATAGCAGTCGGATTGTTAGGAGGTTAATAGTTTATATAATAAGAGATCGATACTTAACGTCCGTGTACTGATAAAATATTGCGATACTATACTGTATCAATTTTTTCCCCCACCCTTACTGTATATATTAAGTTCATTTGTGCATACTGTACATGTGTGTACAGCAGTGCAAAAATACTTGTTCTATAAACATGCAGGTGGAATGTAAAAGATCGCCCGAAGAAAAAAATGAAACCAAACAACTCCAAAATAATCCAGCAGCACCGCTCAAGAAAAAAAGAAAAAGAAAAAAGATTTAACCGTTTCTATGCACACAAGAAGGCAGAGTGGGCAAACACTCTCCCTGTCTAATGAACACACTGCAACTGGATGATACTATAGCGCCTGGGGTTTGTGTGAGCAAGTGGGTGGGTAAAGTGAGTGAGTATATACACTGTAGTTTTTTTTTTTATGAGTATGTTCATGTTGGTGCGTAGGTGCAGGTAGAACACAAAATAAGCCATCTGTTTAGGATTCATTTGAATGCTACCGCTCCCTCTGCCCTACCTCTGTTACTAGACAGAGTGGAGGATTTGGAGAGAGTTAAAGTCTAAACTAGACACTCAACGGGGGAATATTAGATTCCTTCTGTTGTATGCATGTTAGTGTCCTCCCGATTTTCATACCGTAACGGATAGGTATAAATAATTAAGCAGCCTGTTGCCCTGAATAGCCTGAGAGCAAAAGAGAAGAAGGGAGGACAGAGGAAAATTAACAGCAATCAGCCCCGCTTGCAGCATTTTAAAGTACCACAACATTTTCATAATTAAGTCCTCTCTCTAGGAATCACCAGGAATTTCTTCTACTAGGACAAAAACGCCTTCTACGCTCGCCATCCCTTTCTCATAATTAAAATACAGCCTTTCGCTGCTGCTTACATGAAGATGCAGTACGCACCATATTCTCTGTCACTTTAATGAGAGTGATAAATGCTATGCTAGCTTTGCCTATTTATAAATTTTATGGCACAAATTGTGGCATAAAGGGCACAAATCAGATGAATGACAGACGAAGGACAGCTGCGGCATCGTCCCTCCATTAAACGCTGCAAATGGCCAACTGTGGCCCGGGCAGTTAATTAGCCAGAGAGGGCCTAATCAGAGTTTTGGAGCCGTGGTCCTCCCCAGGTAACACACTAATAGGAGAAGCTTGTGGAGACACAGATGGAGCAAAGAGTGTTGAAGCAGGGTGACTATTGGCTTTGGGCTTCTCAAAAGAAAGACATGAGCATCCCGTGATAACCTGCTTTGATCTGTGTGTAAATAAAGATAACTTGTGAATTTGGCTGATGATCGCATTTCACCTCTAATAAAACCTTTGCTAGGTCGATTTTTAAAATGTCTTATTTCTTAAAAAAAAAATAGTTTTTTACCTCACAGAACATCACTTGTTGGAGCCATTTTCTATGTTTGGATATACCGTATGTACACAGAATAGCTACTTTAACTACAAAATACAGAAGTCAGCTGATCCAATGTGAAGATGCCAATTCTCCATTATTTTAAA
>CAKALU010051814.1:0-25889 GCA_916700995.1 Hozukius guyotensis | reverse complement strand
CAAAATTGCAACAAAATTGCAACAAAATTGCAACAGAATTGCGTTGCTAGGCAACAGCTTGGGTCCATGTGTACTTCCTGTCAGCTGATGACATTCACATACACTGCAACCAGGAAATAAACTGGGACACATTTAGAATGTTTACGTTTAAATGTGTGAAAGGTCTAAATATTGTATATTTGTGACATCACAAATTGACAGAAATCCTGACAGCTTCTTTCAAATGCAGAGTTTCTGAATACAAGCTGTGTGTACTTCCCTGTGGATTGAGCGTTTCGATACTTTCAGAGTATTTATATAGGACTTAGGCCTGCTTTATAATAAAAAAACATGAAAATCTCACTTTTTTTTAATAATATGTGACCTTTAAACATGGCTGTTTTTTTATCATATCACGGTGATTTATCCCTCCATTTTTCAATTCACATGCATTTTCATCACCTGAATCATCAAATCATTTTTGTTACTTCCACCCCTCATACATGTCTACCTGATTGTACACTAAGGCGGCTTTTATTTTGAAAAGACAGCCGCGTCAAACAGGAGATGCTGTATTAAATGTCGTTTGCTTGGAGTCCGATCAGAGTCAGACATCATTCATGAGCTGTTCTCCTGCGGTGGGATGATAACGGTGATGAGGTTCACATACACAACACTGAGCAGCGTTATTCTGAACATACCGGTATCCTAACGATGACGTGACGCTTACAAAAGGTAGGTAATGTAGTCTAATTTAACTATGTTTGCATGATAATGCTATTATTATGCATACACCGTATCATAACCTATACTCTTGTAACTGAACGGGTTTTGCAGGTGAAATGTGAGTTATGTTTTTAGCTAGCTAGACAGTCAACACTAGCTAGTTTAACATAAAGAGTTGTGGAAAATGAAACGTCCTCAGCCATATGATGCTAAATACTCTACATGGGTGACATTATAATTACTAACATGACTTGTGTGTGGGAAAAAAAACCCATAATAGCCTATTATTGCTGTAAGGCATTTATTAGTTTCAGACTCTGGGAAAACAGTAAAACTCCCCAAAACTAAATAATCTAGGCTATTCTATGTGATGTAATTCTATGTGAACTAATGTAATATTGCTTCACTTCCATCCACTGAACCTCCCATAAAACTGTCTGGAGCCTCCCACTTTAAAAACCTCTGATGTAAAAAATACAGATGTTTTAGACATATTTTTTGGTATATAACAAGAGAAAAAATGAACACAGGGACACAGGATTCAAACAGGGAAATATAAACACCTGACCCATAAGTAACACATGTCATATATTAACTATCCCTGGCTACTGATGTTGGTCCTCAGTCAGTTCAGTTTACAACAGCTGTAAATCAGTATCCTCAGGTCATTATCTTTACAACATGTCAACGCGTCTTCTTTGCAGGTTGTGAAATTGTGCAAGACATGCCTTTTCTGGAATTCATAGCTGGGAGCATTGCCGGTAAGAAAAAAAACTATATTTTATTCCTGTCAGAACCGAGAAGTTGATTTAATACAGTATTTGTATACATGTGGAGTAATAACATTTCCTTGTTGCAGGTGCAGTGGGACTGGCAGTTGGACATCCATTAGACACTGTGAAGGTTGCATGATCTATACTTTACACACTGAAATCTATAAACATGTATAAAACTACTTTTTTTTCCCCTTACACGTCATGTTTCATTTGTAGGTGCGCCTGCAGGCCCAGTCTGTGTATAAAGGGATATTTCACTGTATGGCTAAAACATACTCTAATGAAGGGGTAGGTGCTATTTCCTCTTAAATTGTTTCATCAGATATCACTGCAGAAATTCTACTCAACATGCATATACATACTACATCCTGTTTACATTCAGCTCATCCATTTGAAATACTGCTATCTTAACTTGCACTATTTTATGTCTCATTTTGCTTATACTTATGTGATTTTCCTTTTTATATAGACATTTCTAATGAGCATTGTTGAAGGGTACTTGTATCCAAGATTTTCATTGCCAACGACTGCTTGCTGTAATTGTTGTGCGTATGATGGATAAACAAACTTGAACTTAAATAGCCCCAGCCTCCACCAGAAAACAAGTGACAGAAAGGATTGATGCATGCTTATTTATCTCTTTATTATGCCTTTATGACATCAGCTCCATGGATTCTTCAAGGGCCTGGCATTTCCGGTGCTGACCACGGGCATCGCCAACTCCGTTGTCTTTGGCTCTTACAGTAATGCCTTAGATTACCTCACTCAGTCTCAGCGCAGTGACCGCGATCGAGGCAAGCCGGCCTCTGCTGCACAGGTCTTCGCTGCCGGCTGCTTCTCGGGCCTGGTGCAGGTAAGAACACCTGACATTCACTGGCTGGTTTCATCCAAAGCACCTTTGCATAATCGTAACTGCTGGCATGATGACTGTTAGGGTGCCACAGGACCATGATTCTTCATGAAAACTCTCCATTCACAGAGGTAACAGCAAGTTATTTCTAGTTTCATTTAGCCTGTGTGTTCCCCACCTACTCCTAGGAGAATTCAGACTTAAAGTGTAAAGTGCTACTGGCCCCTAGAGGTTGAAATGTTTATTACATCCCATAAAACTACAGTGTTCAAAACGGGGTCAAGAATGTGACCTGAGTCAGGCGCTTGAAGAGAGGCCATGAAAAAATGATAAACCATGTACATTTAGATATTTACTGTGTTTAGGTGTAAATTTAGCCTGATTCTTGGACCCAAGTAAAGGTTGAAGTACAATTCAATAGTTGTGAACATACATTGTCATTGCCAGAAGTGTCAAGTAGGCACCAAAATCATTAGAATTCACTCTGAGAGAACCATTAATACCATACTTTAAATGAACAGTGTGTTACATTAGGGGGATCTATTGGCAGAAATGGAATATAATATTAATAAGTATGCTTCCTTTAGTGTAATAATCACCTGAAAATAAGAGTCGTGTTTTTGTTACCTTAGAAGAGCCGTTCATATTTACATAGGGAGCGGGTCCTCTTCATGGAGTCCACCATGTTGCACCGCTGTTTCTACAGTAGCCCAGAACGGATAAACCAAACACTGTTAACTTTTCCTGCTTGGGCCGGAGTCGATAACGTTACTCACTCCCGTCGCCGCCACCGCTCCCTCTCTCTTGCTTCATCACTCACTTCCCACGTAGACACACACTCTATGCACTTACTCTGCTCCAAATGGCTCTAGAGAGGGACACCACCGTGGGAGAGGCTTCAGTTGGTTGCAGTCTCCTCATCTCGCCGCTAGATACCGCCAGATCCTACACATTGTTCTTTTAAGAGCTGAAGCTAAATGTTTCAGGGAAACTTGAAATGATGTAACTCATCAAACCTGTGGAAATGACGATAAATTATGTAAAAAGTGTTTGTTGCTGACAGACCGACTCTCCGGCTCTCTCTGACTTTAATTGTATCCATAATAAAAAATAATGGGGGAAATAACAGATCATGAAAAGACAACTCTTTGTAATGGATGAAGAAAGTTGTTTGTGTTCTTTTTGTTGTTCAGACCTTCAATTAACACACTTAGGAGTGATACACTGAAGTTTAATCTGATATCTGTCTTTACTCCGGTATGAAACTCCAGTGACGTTGACATGTATCAGATCACTCCGATCAGCTGCAGCGTCCAATCAATAACTGATATCTTCCGTGAAGACTTCCGTGAAGGCTGCTCTTCCCAACCAAGAATTTCCTCTTATTCACAAAACTGCTGAGAGCAACGTTTACTAAGAAGTAGAGAACTCTTGAGCAAAGAGAAAGGGAGCATATGCTGTGGATGTTGTTGTGTTTCATGAATGACACTTACTCTGTGCACAGTGATTGGTCGATATGCTTGACGTTGTTTAATTCTCATAAAAATACAAAAACAGGAGGAACACACACTGTAAGGTGTTTCTGTGACCATAGAAGAATGGCTACCTGCATGTGGAAGGAACTGGTGGAACCGGTTAACAAACACTTCAACTTTAACATATATCAGGCTACACAAGCAGTACTTGTCAGCTTTAATCTTTGTTGGTTTTAGGCTTTTCATGGGATTGGTTGTCAGTAAAAAGAAATCTAGAATATCACCAGGCTTATCCTTTAAGGAGATAGCCTTAGATAAACCCTAGATAAAACCTTAAAGGGACTATTTGTAACTTTCAGAAATGCTTGTTAACAGCGACACCTGTGGCCTTGAAATCAACGAAAGTCAGCGTCGAGCTCGCGCTTGCTCGCTCTAAATAGACATGGACGAGCATCGCTCAAAACAGTGAGGCGACACACGTCAGCTAAAAGCACAATATCACTCTATATTTCACCTGCTTGGCAGTAATGTTAGCTGACCAAACAAAGGTCTCTCCATGAATCACTGCTGATCCTAGTGTTGGCTTTTCCTGCCTCAGCGCAGGCTCAGGCAGCGGGGCTCCTCAACGAGTTACGTTATCGCCTCCCGACCGCAGCCGGCAGCCGCAGGGAGACGACAACGTAACACGTGGAGGAGCCCCGTCACTTCACAAGACACGGGAAACCTCTATTGGTCTGGAGGAGCTGCAGCATTTATTTCTGCACAAACGTCCCCTGTACATTCACTGGATATTCTCAGAGCTAAACTAACTCTTCTGCAGTGTGGAGTGAGCGCGCGTTCACGTCTAGTAGAGGTGGAGCGAGTACGCCAGGACGCGCGCTCTGTCTGAGTGAAGGTAAGCAGTCAGCGGAGACGAGGCTCCGGCCACACGCGAGCGCGCATATGCGAACGAGCATGTGTGGCGACCCGCTACATTTATACGCTTAAAAAGTTACAAACAGTCCCTTTAAATACTGACTAAACTAAATCATATTTTACGCATAATTTGGGTGGACTAACACCTTAACTTGATCTGCTTTCAGGTGTTTATTTGCGCACCCATTGACCTGGTGAAGGTGCGTCTGCAGGGTCAAACAACAGCTGACCGATATCGGGGACCCTTTCATTGTGTTACGGTCATCCTGAAGGAGGAGGGACCCAAGGGTCTGTTCAGAGGAGGGCTGGCCCTGGCTCTGAGGGACGTACCCTGCTACGGACTCTACTTTTTGCCTTACGAGGTCACTCGAAAGGTTCTGACCGAGAACGGCAAAGCGCCAGGTCAGTTTCAGAGGGAAGAGTGCGACATTATTGACCCTCAATGAATAAGTAACCATGGTAGTGTGTGAACGGAAAATAATGGATGACATGTTAGAAATAATAGCCATGTTCGTTGTTTACGTTCATTATGATAATTTTGGGGGAGTGGCTTTGGACGGAGGCCCTGAATGGACGGACTGTCAGTGTTACCGACTTGGCGACTTTATCTCTAGATTCAGGGACTTTTGGAGCTAGTGCTGCTAGCTACTTTAATTGGAAAAGAGATGGCAACACTGGGCTGGGTTTTTTGATTGGATACTTACTCAAATTTAGTGTACTTTTGCTAGTTTCTCAACATTACCAACCCCACCTTTAGAAGTAAAAATCATGAGATAATATGTCATTATTAAATTTTGACTTAGTATCTCATGATATTGATTCAGTTTCTTACAGTTTTGACTTCATAAATCTCATCATTTTAATTCAGTTTTTTGCAAATGCCAAAACACTCTACATAATAGTGTTTTGTAATTAGTACATCAGTATGCAGGTGGCGTTGGCATGTAGAAAGAGCTATTTATTTGGGGTAAAGTTGTGATGCAAAAATACAATTTTTACAAGACTTTATATAGTTTTGAATGACGTATTTGCTTTTACAAGCGATGTAAGATATGTGGTATTTTGTGTTTGTTTTTTGTGTGTAGAATTTCGACCAAGAGGGCCCTTTGTTTCAGAAATTGTGTTTTAGTAATTGCAAAAAACTGTAATTCTTAATATTGACCCTCAGTATCTCATGGGTTTGATTTAGTTTTGCATACGTTTGACTTTTTATCGCATAATTTACCAGTTTTGTTGGTGAGTCCAGGTTTCTCTGGGTAGAGCTTTTGTTAAGTGTTCAGGAGAAAGTTTGGTTTTAGTTTTGATTCAGCACTTCTAAATGTCCAAGTACTGTATTTTAGTCATTTATCAGTAAAGGCACAACTTCAACGATTTACATTATACACTCAACTTTTCTGTCCTCAGGTACGTTTGCAATATTGATGGCAGGTGGCGTGGCGGGTGTGGTGACCTGGGCCTTTGCCACGCCCATGGACGTGGTGAAAGCCCGGCTCCAGATGTCAGGGGCCGGCGGCCGGGAGTACACAGGGGTCCTCCACTGCATGAGGGTGAGCTATAGAGAGGAGGGAGTGAGGGTCTTTTTCAGAGGACTTGTACTGAACAGCGTGAGGGCGTTCCCTGTCAACGCCATCACCTTCCTCAGCTACGAAAGTCTGATGAGGCTTTTCTGTCCACCGACGAGATGACCTCACTCTTGACGGTGAATAGATAGATCTTCCCGTGGTGAAGAGATTTGAATATACAAACACAATTTGACTGAAGGTCGAATATTCTCAGGGTTACTTAACATTATCAGTTGAAACAGTCTCAGTTGATGATGAGTATTGAATTGTTTTGGAAATGTCTAAAGTCTGTGAGAAATAGGTCAACTCTCATCCAGCTGGTGTCAGAAACCTGATCATGGACATCAAATCCGTTGTACTTGATGAAATATGAATGTGAATAACTTTGTTGCGGACAGAGACGTGTTTTTCACTATAGGTTTTATTTTATTTCAAAGCATTTTATTCCTCTCAACTGGACACAATCAGTGAAGGATTTCCTAATAAATAAACAATACAACAAATGTAGATGATTGCATTATTGGTGACTGGTCCATGTAGTCATTCTAATAACCCCCCCCTAGAAATTGTACTTGAAGGCCACATAGAAATAAACTGTGTGTATATGAATAGGTGGAACATCACTTTGTGTGACATTTGGCATTTAGAAAGTCATTCTTGAGTGTCATTTTCAAGGGATAGTTCAGGTGTTTTGAAGTGGGGTTGTATGAGGTACTTATCCATATACAGTGCATTACCTACAGTGGATGATGGTCGGCACGCCCAATATTGGACTTGCATTCTGCCTCTAAGTGGTCATTCAGGTTTGAGAATTGTTGTGCAAACATGAGATAAATGGGATATATGATAGAGGATAAGTATAATATTTCTAAAAACTAGTTATAATCAGGATACTAGTGTGTATATAAATCAGCAATACAACATGAGATCCCTGTCAATGCTGGCTGACCACTCAAAATACAAAATACGCTTACACAAGGTGCTGAAGAGAAAATATTTTTTTTATTTTCTGCACCAAATATCATTACATCCTCACTAAAGAGTTACATTAGTGAATATTTTTACATCCTTGATTTGCACGTTCCCAAACAAACACAACTGCTCTCTCCTAAACTTCCCACTTCTAAACCTTTTATGCTACAAATGCACAAAATAACCTCAGCATGTAACTTGTACTTGCCTCTTGAAGCAGCACTCTTAAGACTTTAAAAGGTACAGTGTGTAGGATTTGGCGGCATCTAGCGGTGTGGTTGCAGATTGCAATCAACTGAGGACTCCTCCGCTCACTCCACCCTTTCCAAGACTGTGGTAACGTGAGCCGCAGAGTGCAAAACCGTGGGAACGCCGTTTGCCTCGCTCAGGCCATCCTTACCATAATAACACTACTTTAGGAGCAACAGAAGTCAGACGGCGGCTGGCGGTACCACGGTTTTGCACTCTGCGGCTCACGTTACCGCAGTTTTTGTCCATTCTGGGCTACTGTAGAAACATGGCGGACTTTGTGAAAAGGACCTGCTCCCTATGTAGATATGAACGGCTCATTCTAAGCTGATGAAAACACGACAATTCTTAGTTTCAGGTGATTATACACTAAAAAAAGCATAGTTATGAATATTATATTACAATTCTGCTAACAGATCCCCCAAAATGCTTCACACTGTTCCTTTAATATGGAAGAGAAGATGTAAAAAGATATATTAACAGGATATCAATATCAAATCTAAGCCCACATCTGGTTTTTATAAGCACTTAAACAAGAAACAAATTCTCAATCAATAACAGGAAATAACCGTGTACAATGAACACGTTTGCGCTCTAAATTAAGAAAAATATGTTCAAGTCAGACAGCTTATGGTCACAATCAAAACAGATGCCGAAGTGTGAGAAAAACACGTCAGAAAAGAAAAGAAAGACTGCTTCTTGAGGCACAAAAGTGGCAGCAAAAACACAGCATTACTAAAATACTCAAACCGACATGACTGTCAGACTGACAATGATTAACACAGATTAGTCCTATCAGAGACCTGATGGACTTTGTTTGTCACTGATGTACATTAGATTATTGGCACTATGCAGCTGTTTTTGGCAAAAAAAAACAACAACCACATATTAAATGTGAATTTTAATTTGTCGTCACAGCACTTATCATGAACTTATTCATGAGCCGCCGATGTATGTTTAAAAGTAGCAACAACCACAGGATGACTCACAGAGATGACACTTTAATCAGTGGCATAGGTTTTACATTGATTCCTACTAGTATAAATTAACAGGGGTTTGATGCATGTGGTATGACGCTTTTTAGAAAAACTCGGGTTTATTACAAGTTGGGTTTATTTTTGTTGTTCTGTTGTTTGTGATCAGCAATCGGCTGAGATCTGGGAACACGGTGACATGGCTAAAAATAGATCCAAACACAAACGGTTAGTCAATCAGACAGCTTGTGAATAAGCAGTTTTGCCACACAAGTTAAAACTGTATTTGGAGGTAAAAAACAAAAGTGAGTGCATTTGTAATATCCCTAATAATCCGTCATTGCGCAAGAAAACTGAGTGCAAACAACTACAGTAAGAACAGCAGGTCATTGTTGAACCAGGAAGTTGGCTTGTAGACTGTGATGGATGTCTACAACAGGTATTCATTTTACAGTTTGACATCTAATGCGACTAACTTGGGGGTTTGTTTAAAGAGGACCTATTATGCTTATTTTCAGGTGCATACTTGTATTTTAGGTTTCTACGAGAACATGTTTACATGCTTTAATGTTCAAAAAAGCTTTATATTTCTCATACCGGCTGTGCTGTAGCACCTCTTTTCACCCTCCGTCTGAAACGCTCTGTCTGAGCTCCTGCCCCGCCCCTCCCGAAAAGCCCAGTCTGCTCTGATTGGTCAGCTGGTCCACTGTTGTGATTGGTCAACCAAACAAAACTCTTTGGACTCCACTCCAGCTCCGCTCCAACTAGCTTTGTTTGAGGGCGTGCCAAACTAGCCGTTATGCAAACGTGTTACTTGGTGACATCACCACGTTACAGAAGAAAAGGCGGGACTTCAAGCAAGGCGTTTCAGGCAGTTCAGGAGCAGTATTTCTGTAGGGGAGAGTAACTCCCTTTGGTGTGGACTTTGTGACTTTGCATACCTTTTACATGCACAAAAACACACTAAAGGAAAAGGATAAAGCACAAAAGCATAATAGGTGCTCTTTAAAACCTGTTTGATCGTCTCACTGTTGGACATAATCGATACGAAAATAAAACCCAAGTTGTAATAAACCGTTTTTCTTTAAGATCATAATATGTGATCTACAGCAGCCCATCGATCCGTTCACTCTCTAAGGCTTTCCTGTTCACTGTCGCCAGGGCTGCTATCCCAGCATGCATTGAGGGGAGAGTCAGTTTACAAAGAAAAACAAAAAGAAAATGCATGTATATAAACCCGCAGCAGTTCATGATGGAGGATGGGCATTCCTAGAATGCAGTATGTGGCTTTCAAATGTTCCACACATCATTTAAAAAAATGTGTCAAACGACAAGTCTAAGCTTTGGCTGGAAAAGCCTCCAAAAGGCCTCCCATCTCAGGCACCGGTGCCCTATTCACATCTTATATTCAGATGCAGTCAAGATCAATTTTATGTTACACCTTCACAGAATAAAAATCTTACAGCTTCAATGCTTTACAGATATTCACAATAGCATACATTCAGCAGCTGCTGTACCACAGATGAGAGACAAAACCAGCACACTGGAATGCAAAATGTAAGACAAAAAGCTTACAGAAGTCGCTTCCTTCATCAAGCTGAAGGACACCCTGAGCTTCCCTTTTTACTGACTGATATTAGACAAAGCAAAGGATCAAGGATGATTGAAGTGTAAGTATACGTGATCATGTTATGGACAAAGGAATACTGTTACACAGGAATAGTGATGGAATTGTAAAGCCTGCACCGAGTGCTTTCACACTTTGTGTGGTCCGGACCAAGGTGAAAAAAGTTATACATTTTTGCATTTTAGTTCTGGTCCGGTTCCTGTTCCCACTGACTTTTTACAAACGAAGTAAGAGGAGTAAACATGAAGTCATACAGACTGACAGGTAAGTCGTTGATTGGACTGCGATTGTCATAATGCATCATCAGAACCCACGTGGGGAAATCAAATTCTGGTGACTGACAGAAGTTTATGCTACAATGCATGATTTTTTACCCCCTTGGTCTGGACTAAATGAACCCGAACTACAGGTGTGAACTGTGAAAGCACACTAAATGGATCCTCGGAAAACAAAACATGGGGTGGGTCCTCTTTACCTGGAATGTGTGCACCGTGAAGAACAAACAAATATCCAGTCATCCTCTCTGGACCGCCGCAGGTAAGCAAACAGAATTTTGTTAATACCTTGACCTCCATTTCAGGCAGCATTTTAAGTCTTAAGTTCTGAGTCCTGCAGAAGTGGTCTGTGGTTCTGCTCAGCAGCCATGGCCTGCAAGGTTGCTGTCTGGATCTGCCTGGCCTTGTTGTACAAGAGGACCCCGATGAACACGAGGACGGTGCCGATGGCGCTGAGGATGTTGACCTGGTTACTGAACACGATGATGCTAAGCCAAACCAACATGGCGTGTTTGACAGTACTGGCAACACTGAGGAAGAGATGAGGGCTTTTACTGTTGGCATTAACATCTAATTAATCTAATTCATGACCTGTTATGAGAAACATGATAAAGATGCCTGGCTCAATTCCATTTGGTTACAGGTCTGCATGCCAAAACATGACTTGTCAGTAGTAGAGTTCAGTGTATATAGGACAGATTGGTCCAAGCACAGAGTCATAGTAGTGTGTAGAGGGTATGAATGTAAATCTACAGCAGCAGAAGACCCTGCCAGGTACAACTCCTGTCAACTACAAGATAACCAAACCTGGACAAGGCCCGACACATCTTAATTTCTGTTGCAGCACGCTGATCATATGGTTGGTGTAATGGTGTCGGCACTGATTTTTTTGGCTAATACTAGCTGAACTGAGCATGATTTAAATGTCACAACATAAATAAAGCCTTGTTGTTGACTAGCTACCTCCTTTCTTGGCCATAGCCTCTGCTTTTTCAGCAGGTCAATGTGTCAAATCATAATGCACTCATCTTAGTCAAATGGCCTGATCATTCTCCCGATATCAATCCAACAAGAGATTAGATTAGATTGTTAATTAGTAATCGAGGCCGGTGGATTTGTTTTCGGTATAGTGCGTTATTCTCTGCAGCGCAAATACATAAATATTAGACAAATACATATATGGACAACAGCAGACAATCCTGGGATGAGTTCAGGGTCCTGATGGCTAAGGGGAAAAATGTGAAAATGTGAAAGTGTGAAAGTGAAGCATTTAGTCTTAATGAACATTGACATTTAGCGTCTCCCTGACTGTAGGAGCTGGATGAACAGGATGTGAGGGGTGTGCTGTGTTAGTAGTAGCTAACGTAGCCTCAAGCCGCCAGCCTCAGGCAGACTTGAGAAAACGACCCCAGCAGGTCTGGTAAGCTCAGATCTTTCTAACTTTACACCTCCAGTATTACTTCATTTTCAAACTTCAGCTCCAGACTTTGCGCAGCTCCCTCAGGGGCAACAAAAGGCTTTTCACACAACTGTTTTCACAAATGCATGCACTATTCCTCCCCATGACCAGTAAACACACACTGATGTGTAAACATCGGTGCAGTTCCCCTTTAAGATAAATTGAAATTGAGGATTTACGACATGCATGCATGGCTGGAAAATGTGCAGATGCAGCATGTTGTTATCTAATAAGTACGGACCATTTCCAACATGTTGATAAACCTCACTAAGACCTCTGTACTCTACTGGAGATAGAAAGGATCATATTCAGGCAGGTGTGCCCAATAAAGTGGCCCAACAGTGTGTGTAATTATCTTCAACATCAGCTTCATCTGCAAACCAAAACCTGCAGCTGGTATAAGCCAGTTGGGACACAAGTAACCAGACGTGACAACATGTTGTCAGAGGTTTCAGTAAAGATTAAGAGTAGGGCTGTCAAAGTTAACACGATAATAATATTTGTTTTAACACCACTAATTTCTTTAATGCATTAACGCAATTTGCGATTTTTAGGTTGTAGCGGGCTCAATTTTAAAGCTAGAGTGAAGATACAGACATCATATGAAACTAAAAAACCTAAGGAATCCATTGGTACAAACCATGTCATACTACCTTGTCGCGAGGAGGCTTAATAACACTCCAAACTAGCGCTAATGTTTGGCGAGGAAAAAACTGTCATGGACAATTCCAAAGGGGTCCCCTGACACCTGACCTCAAGATATGTGAATTAAAATGTGTTCTATGGGTACCCACGAGTCTCCCCTTTACAGACATGCCCACTTTATGATAATCACATGCAGTTTGGAGCAAGTCATAGTCGAGTCAGCACACTGACACACTGACAGCTGTTGTTGCCTGTTGGGCTTGAGTTTGCCATGTTATGATTTGAGCATATTTCTTTATGCTAAATGCAGTACCTGTGAGGGTTTCTGGACAATATGTGTCATTGTTTTGTGTTGTTAATTGATTTCCAATAATAAATATATACATATATTTGCATAAAGCAAGCATATTTGTCCACTCCCATGTTGATAAGAGTATTAAATACTTGACAAATTTTCCTTTTAGGTACATTTTGAACAGATAAAAAATAATAACGAATAATCATGATTAACTATGGACAGTCGTGCGATTAATCACGATTAAATATTTTAATCGATTGACACCCTAATTAAGAGCCATGTTATGATTGGGTTTTGTGCCTTTCTCCTACCTGAAGGTAACAGGGGAAATTCGTCCCATGAGGGCATAGGCAGTGACACTCTGCAGGTGGAACAGGGCGCCGTCGAAAAGCAGCAACAGGACGATGTCTTGACTGAAGATGAAGCTTCGCCCGCTCTTCCCGATCACTGGGATGTCCTGGAAACATGGAGACGGAGCACGACAACCATCAACATCACAAATTTTTATTTTTTTTATTTTAGTTGAAAGGGACGATGCAATTTAACATAGTTCCAATACGGGGCATGAAACTGATGTGCTGCAGAGTTTATAGCTATCCGATATCCAATCCGGTATCGGTGCATCCCTAAACAATACACATTGTATAGTGCATTCTTTAACATACACGTTCCACAGTGCTTTCAGTAAATACACTTGGCTAACTGTAACAGTAATTACAACAATAATTGTAGCAATTATTTGTTGACCTACCAAGAGGAACACCCAGGCAGGTATGAGCATGATGACTGCTGCTGCGCTGGTATAAAACTGCAGTTCTGGAGGGCTGAAATAAGTCAGAGATTTT
Source organism: Hozukius guyotensis (assembly GCA_916700995.1). NCBI lineage: Eukaryota > Metazoa > Chordata > Actinopteri > Perciformes > Sebastidae > Hozukius > Hozukius guyotensis. The sequence continues at coordinate 12,262 of CAKALU010051814.1, read as the reverse complement.
ATAACATGTGTTTTTTTTAAATTACACAAAATTCTGTAATTTTACAGTTCTTTTACCTGAACCTGTATGTGTCTCCACTTAGCAGTTTTTTGGAGAATACGTTCTGCAAACTGAGATCAGAGATAAAGTGTTAAATAAAGCATCAAACTGCCGTGTGACAGCTGTGTTGAGTGCTGCAGTACCAGTCCATGATGTTGGTGGAGAGAGCGGCGGAGAAGCCGAGCATGTTGAAGCTGATCTCTGAGGCTGTGCAGAGGGCCAGGCCGACCATGACGGGGAACAGGGCCAGGTTCACCCATACCCCTGCAAATTGCAGAACAAACAGCATACACAATGAAATGAGTCACCACACCTGCCAACACAAATCCCTTGACCTGATTTCCCTGCGGCAGTCCTACTGGTAGGACCACATTGCATGCATTGTATGGATATAATTATCATCATTATTATTGCTAATAATAATAATAATAATAATAATAATTTGCAGGTGCTGTGGTAATAAAATGTTTTACTAGCACAGGTATCAAGTTAACTCAGTAGATCTGCTTTGTGAGATTTGCTGTTTTATATGTCATCAAAAGCATCCATCTTTGGCTCTAACTGCCTTGACATTCCTGCTTAAAGCGTCAGAGGACCCTGCACAGAGACAACCTGCACATAGACAACCTGTTTGGGTGCCTACAGTGGTTTATGTGCGTCAACTAAGCCATGACAATGCTTTCAGTGTATCTCGGCTCACTATATGTTGATCAAGTAAGAAGAAAACATCACATTCAGAAGAGAATGAGAAGAGACCAAAACCAACAATGTGTTCGACACTCCATCAGAAGTGAAAGATATTCATTGTCCTGACATTTTACACCCCGACCCCCTAATACAGACAGTGTGTGTGCTCCACCTGTGTACTCCCCGAGGATCAGCCTGGACATGATGACAGTGAAGATGGGTGCTGAGCTCTTCACTGTCTCTGCAAAAGACACCGCCACGTTTTTCAGGCTCACCAAGCCCAGAACCACCGTTGTGAACCTGACAAATAGAAAACGAAGATGATGGCAATACTGGACTTTTACAAAAAAAAACAGAATTTCTTTATCTATTATCAAGTCTGTACTACTTTCTTAGAAGCTACTAGTATAATCTCTAACTGGTGATTTACTAAATTGCTAAAAAGAGAGAGGGGACCTCCTACCTCATGAGTCCAACAAACAGCATGATCATGATGAAGTTGGGGGGGTAGTCGGTTCTGGACTTGTGCTGGTACAGGCAGCAGGGCACATACATCTTTAGGAAGCCTATGACGGTGGTGGAGAGCATCTGAACAGCACCTGGGGGGCGTATGGAAGACAACAAAATAGAGTCACAAACACTGAAAAGACGACATGAAAGTCACAATTGTTCACATCCTTGAACTGCTTGCTGTTACCTAATATTTGCCTTGTTTATTCACAGCTAGACTAATAAAGGCGTAAGCATAAATAGTTTGACAATCTACAGCAGTACAGGTCATGCTGTAGGTTTTGCATGTTTTAGACACAGCCATTGGTTTCCATTAATTTCAGTGAACAAAAATCAACTTAATGTGTATGTAAAAATGCTTGAATTAGGAAATCCATCATAGTGAATAATTTGATGTATTTAAATACTAATATTTGACATCACAGTTACATTATCATCAATTGTAATTAAAGAACCTTAAATATAATTTACACTAATGCAAAATGTATTATTGGAAAAATGCATTTTTGCGGAAAAACAATAAGCTAATGTGGTCATTGTGAAAAAAGGTAATTTGAACTTAGTTGTTTCTTGTAGAGCTACAACGATTAATCGATTATTTGTCAACTATTAAATTAATTGCCAACTATTTTGATAATCGATTAATCGGTTTGAGTCATTTTTTAATAAATAGTCTAAATTCTCTTATTGCAGCTTCTTAAATATGAATATTTTCTGGTTTCTTTACTCCTCTATGACAGTAAACTGAATATCTTTGAGTTGTGGACAAAACAAGACTTTTGAGATCATCATCTTGGGCTTTGGGAAACACTGATCAACATTTTTCACCATTTTCTGACATTTTATAGATCAAACAACTAATCGATTAATCGAGAAAATAATCAACAAATCAATTGACAATGAAAATAATCGGTAGTTGCAGCTCTGGTTTCTTGCATTCAAATCTTTGGCATCTGGCAGACAGTTCTGGACTGTCGCTGTCACAACATATGTTGTCATTTTTGCCAAAACAAACAAAGGTTGCTCATCGAAAAGGTTCTTCATGCCTGGAAGGCAGGAAATCAATCTTAAGACTTGTGGTGCGCTTTATAAACATTCAGCAGTAAAAACTAAATATATTTGCAATATACAGTAGAAAAAGGCTAAAACCTGCAAAACCACCAGTTTGGTCCTATAAGATTTTACTAATTACAGAAACATACAAAGCAAGTACATAGAAGTTTCATGCCTTATTAAGTCTAGGTAATATTAATATTAGTAGTAGCATGAGTATCCGTTTCTTTACCCAGCATGCTGGGCTCCCCCTCCAGCAGTGACAGGATGTACTTGTTGAGGAACAGCGTGCAGAAGCTGAAGAAGAACCAGAGGCCCAGGTAGGTCAGAGAACGCCAGTTCCACGCCCCTGACTCCGCCTCGATCACCGTAGTCTCTGTGACTGTGATCTTTAGCACCTGCTCCCCTGGCCGGCTCTCGCTGCGGGACACCAACACTCGCTCCTGGCGGGTGCGAAACGGTGACAGGAGGCGCCACACCGGGTGCCTGCCATTCTGCTTGCCGCCCGGCATCCCACCTGCTGCCTGAGGGCCCCCAGGGGCCCGACAGGTGGGTGATAAGAGGGAGTTGAGGGGGTCGATGAGAGTTTCGATGGTTAATCCATCTTCTGATTGGTCAAGCAGTTGGTCAGCCTCTCAGTCTCGCCGTTTTGGTGTCCCCTGTCCTCTGCTGCATGTGCTGGAAAGTCTTCTGTCAGTTGTGAAACAAAAGGTGAACAGAAAGGGAAAAAAGTCATCCTCTTTGCATACACTGGAAAAATCCCATTTATGTATCACACTGTGTCACACACATTTAGTGATTGTCCATCCACTTATTACAGCTTTTTAAAATATTACATAAAGTGTATTTTGTCTCATGCTGGTCTGATATTTAACATACAATCACATAATTGCCTCCCCCTCACTGTCAGGTCAGCTGAGTCTGTACCACATTTTAAAAAACTTTTAAAAACCCACATACTGTATATATAAGCTGGCGTTTTTATAAGTTTGTTGCTTGCAAATCCTTTGGTTTTGATTTTATTTGTCTTTTAATTCTGTTTTGTTTGTTATATTGCTTTTATTGTTGAGAATCTGCTTCAGATTTATAAACTGTATGATGTATGTTTTCATATAATATTGTGTACTATTATGCATTATATGTTTAATTGCAGTTTTTAAAAATGCTATAGAAATAAAGATTATTATTAATATTTATTATTTGTTTCGACGCTCCATCATTACTTCACATTCAAGTTTCTTTATTATCATCATATGCACAACAATTACAACGAAGCAGTCGCTGGCAATGAAAATGTTGGATCTCAGGTTCCCTTCAACAATGCTCATTAAATATATATATATATATATATATATATATATATATATATATTTATATAACCAAAATGAGAATCTAAGACATAAAATAGCACAAAAACTAATATATATATAAAATATAAAATAAGTAATGTAAATGGATAAATGGATAAACTGAATGTAAACAGGAATGCATATGCCTAATCGGAAGTAATAAATATATATACATAAATAATAATAAAAAAAAAATATATATATATATATATATAAATAAATATGTATAAATATATCAATAAATACATAAATTAATATAAATACAAATAATATATATATGAAAAACAGGAATATTTAATTAATACTCTATTCACAGCAAACTGTTAAACTGTTTGCTGTGTTATTTATTATTATTATTATTTAGTATTTATTGAATACTACACTGATGCTGCAGACACCTCTAGGTTCAAACACATTCACATGAACGCAGCTACAACACCACAGAGCTCTTTATATTAAAGGAAGCAGTGGTTCGAGCTAAACTGAGCAGCATGCTGCTGCTGACAGAAGACCGAGGAAGGTAACAGGTGAACCAAACATTGACTACCTTTCACACACATCTGTGCTATATTTGGTGTGACTGTTAAATTACACTGCCGACTTCAAAAAATAGGTTCCCCTGAGCTTTTGTTATCAAGATCCAACGACATGCAAACAATAGAAACAACAACACTGCCTATAAACAGATGTTAAGTTTAGTGCAGCTAGAAGTTAACACAAGATATCCGGATTAAATGCAAACTCAAAATGTATAAAGACCTCTTACCTCTTTGGATCTGGATGCTTCAAGTTTGGACTGAGAGATCCAGTAAACCCAGCAGCTGGGTGATCGAGACAGCAGCACTGTTATAAGAAGAGGAAGTGTCACATTGACGTTAGCTAGCCGCTGTATGGAGCTGTAGATGTAGATGTAAAGGAGAGGAAGCTGCAGAGACAGCCGGGCTGTCCGCCATACTCCACAACAATACTCAATAAACAATAACCTCTCTTATCTATCTGGGTTGATCACATAGAGAATCTGTGCACCTGACTTTGAGACGTGGCTGCTAACAACAATCAATGCGCAGCGTCAAGTTAACCCCGAAACAACAACACAATACAAACACACAGGCCTTCACAATAAAACCTCCACACCAAGCAGTCACTGGCAATGAACATGTTCGATCTCTCTTCAATAATGCTCATTAAATATCTATCTATCTATCTATCTATCTACCTATCTATCTTTCTATCTATCTATCTATCTATCTATCTATCTATATAATAATATAATAATAAATAAATAATAATAATAATAATAATAATAATAAATAAATAATATCTAATTATGCGCTATGATGTATGTATGTGTGTGTGTATATATGTCTGTATTGCATGTTGTATTGTAATTGTATATATATATATATATATATAGCATATAGCATTTTTCCAATAATACATTTTGCATTAGTGTAAATTATACTTACAATTGATAATAATGTAACTGTACATCAAATTATTCACTATGATGGATTTCCTAATTCAAGCATTTTTTACATACATATTAAGTTGATTTTTGTTCACTGAAATAAATGGAAACAAATGGCTATATATAAGGAAAACCACACAAGTAAAAGTAAAATGAGAATCTAAGACATAAAATAGTACAAAAAATTATATATATATATATATATATATACACACATATATATATATATATATATATATATATATATAAAGATAGAATTAAATTAATGAATAAAATAAGTAATGTAAATGGATAAATGGATAAACTGAATGTAAACAGGAATCTAGTATGCATATGCATAATCGGAAGTAATAAATATATATACATAAATAAAATAATAATATATATATAATATAAATAAATACAAATAAATAAATATGTATTAATATATCAATAAATACATACATGGATATAAATACAAATAAATAAATACAAATACCAATAAATAAATAAATAAATAAAATAATATAAATAATATGAAAAGTTGTTTTTATTTCATTAATACTCTATTCACAGTGTATTCTTAATTCACTATACTAGTTTACTTGACCATAATGGGGTAACCCATTGGTCATATTGGGTGAAATTTTAGCAGGAGTTCAAACTCATTTTATCGTAATGATTGCTCTGAATGTTTACATATGTATTATGATTATAAATTAGTACTTTTCGCCAGAATAAAAGAATATGTTTTTATTTTACATGATCCAATCACTGCGTTTCCGGTTTAAACTGATGTCAACTTGACGCAGCTGCCACGAAACAAATGGATGGTGCTCAACAATGATGTCTTCAAAATAACCGAGTTTGTGGTCATTTTTAAAAATGCAATTTTGAGTGATTTGAAAATTGAATACACTTTAAAAAATATTTAAAAATTATTATACCAATATCAACATATATATACACACACTGTAAAACACTTTTGAGTAGTTGTAGTTCCCCACTATGACCACTGGAGGGCAGCAAACACTCATGATCAGTTATACTATACTATAATAGTGATTCAGGGTTGCACTTTCATAAAGTTGGGGGCTTCAAAAATGAATCCCTATTTTATACAAACTGGTTTAACTATAATATACTTTTAATTAACCAATTGATTAATACAAATGGGCTTTTGTAGAGTTACTCTGATTTCCTTAAAGGTCCCATATCATGCTCATTTTCAGGTTAATACTTGTATTTTGTGTTTCTACTAGAACATGTTTACATGCTGTAATGTTAAAAAAAACTTTATTTTCCTCATACTTTCTGCTTGAATATACCTGTATTTACCCTCTGTCTGAAACGCTCAGCTTTAGTGCATTTCAACGGAATTGCAACAGAATTGTGTTGCCATGCAACAGTTTGGGTCCATGTTTACTTCCTGTCAGCTGATGTCATTAACATACACTGCAACAGGAAATAAACTGGGACCCATTTGGAATGTTTACGTTTAAAACCGTGTAATGGTCTAAATATTGTATATTTATGACATCACAAATGGACAGAAATCCTAACGGCTTGTTTCAAACGCACAATTTCTGAATACGGGCTGTGTGTATTTCTCCGTATATTGAGCGTTTTGATAGTTTCACAGTATTTATATAGGACTTAAACCTGCTTTATAATATAAAAACATGGAAATCTTACTTTTTACAATATGGGACCTTTAACACTTCACCAATAGGGTGACCAGATCCCAACAAAACAAATGTAGGACAAATTAAACAGCAGTGTGTTAAGTAGTGACTGATTTTTGCTAAATAAACATACAAATATGTTACAATAATATTATACTTGTTATAAGGAATTAATCTGACTGGCTAAACTCCAGAAAGCCTCTCAGTCCTCCAGTCCTCCAGGGGGCAGCAGCGCTTCCGAGTAAATAGACGAAGAAGAAATGTAAAACAGCAGAAGAAGAAGAACAGGCACTTCTTCCTGTTTACATTTTTAGTTTTGTCAATGTGAAAGTGAAGTTCTGTTAGCTGGAGGTGGACCTTCAGGAAAAGCTCGCAGGAATGTGAGCTGCGAGTCCCAACAGGCTGGTCCACACGGAAATGGACGAGATAAGGTTGGTAGAGACGTTTCTACACTTATTTATTAACAGTGTTATTAGGTCGTTTGCATCATTAGAAAATGTCCCAAACTCTGTTCAGATATCTGGTAGTTATGCTAACTGTTAATAACACTTTATCAAACAACAGGTTATTTTAATTAAATGTAAACTTCATCTCACAGGCTGTATGTAAAGTATGTACTTATATATATATTTACAGACTGTCTTTAATTAAAGTAGCACATTATGACTGTAGGACTAAACCTGACACAGACTTTTAAAGGTCCCATATTGTAAAAAGTGACATTTTCATGGCTTTTATACTATAAAGCAGGTTTTAGTTCTATATGAATACTGTCAAAGTATCGAAACGCTTAATCCACAGAGAAATACACACACAGCCCCGTATTCAGAAACTGAGCTTTTGAAACAAGCCGTCAGGATTTCTGTCCATTTGTGATGTCACAAATCTACAATATTTAGACCATTTCAAAGTTTTAAACGTAAACATACCAAATGGGTCCCATTTTATTTCCTGTTGCAGTGCAAGACCTATGGAAAGGAGGCTGGGTCACGCGTCATCAACGCGTCATATCTTAGGGGGTACAACACATGCGCAGTAAAATCTGACCTGCACTCGTCGAAATTGAGCCAATCGCAACGCCCGACGGCAGCTTCAGTTACACTGTGCATGTGTTATACCCCATACCCCAAGACCCGTGTCCGCCCGTGACCCAGCCTCCTTTCCATAGGCCTTGTTGTAGTGTATGTGAATGACATCAGCTGACAGGAAGTAAACATGGACCCAAGCTGTTTCCTAGCAACGCAATTCTGTTGCAATTCCATAGAAATGTACTAAAACGGAGCGTTTCAGACAGAGGGTAAATACAGGTATATATAAGCAGACAGTATGAGCAAAATAAAGTTTTTAAAAAAAAATTAAAGTATTTAAACATGTTCTAGTAGAAACCCAAAATACAAGTATGAACCTGAAAATGAGCATGATATGTCCCCTTTAAAACTGATACAGAAATGTAGCATGAGTGAATTAATAAAAATGATAATTTAAATGGAGCAATAGGTAAATATAATTGCCATTCTAGCCATTCATTAGTTCATGTTATTTAGTCATTTTTAAACTTTTAAAACTAATTTATTTATGTGTTGTGCTGCTTTACGAAGCACTTATGGTAAATTTACATAATTTTAAAATTTCCCAACTTTCCAACTCGCCATGCTCTACAGCCAGCTATGGGTCTTTCATTACTTACTATTTACATGCCTAAACATGACTTTTATGTTGATCCGCATTCCCTCTTTCCTGGTTTCAGGGTAGGATCAGTTTGATGATACCTCAAGTCACTCTACATAGGGCAATGGAACATAAAATGAAATTCATCCCCAACAACACCAAGATCACAAAAAACACATAAATGCTGCTTTAGGAGTACCTTTGTATCTGCCTACCTCAGTTGCCAGCGGGAAGTTACCAGTTCTTATAAGTGAGCACATACGGACCTCTGCCCTCTCTGTAAATTAAATTATATATAAGGTTCAGTGTAATAATCCTCTCGTAGTTTCTGAGTTTTGGCTTATTTCAAATCTCAATCTTCCATTGTTCCTTATGGATCTTTAGTAGTTTTGGTTTGACTATATTTATCAGAAAGAAAGAGAAAATATTGTAGAGACCTCTCTATGTGCTCTGTCCCAATTAAAGATCTTTTTGGTCAACCTTTCCTCTGGCAGCTGGAGCAGGCGGTTCCACAGCCAAACTATTTCACATTTCTGCTTTGAACTTATTTATGTACGGACTGTCACAATCTGCCCTGCTCCTAGGTTATGTTTTTCCCTTTGATTCATGTCATTCATTTAGTCTTGTTTATTTTTTTCATGTTATTCATTCATGTTTAGTGTCTCCTGTTTTATTTTGAAGTACTCACCTTGCCTCTCATTTCAGGTAGCTTCGCTTCCTGCCCTTGTGTGTTTCCTGCCTGTGTGATTACCTTCCTCGCCCTGATTATTTTCACCTGTCCTTCTTTCATCACCCTTTCTCCCTCCCTTGTGTATTTAGTCTTTGTGCTCCCTTTGTATGCTGCCAGTTCGTACGACTTCAATGTCAAGCTGTTTCTCCTTGTGTATTCCTATAGTGGTAATTTAGACCTTGCTTTTTGTGTTCTTGTCTCTGCTTTTAGCCTAGTGATTTTTGGATACCTCTGCTTATTCCTGGACTCCTCTTCTGTGTACCGAACACCTGCTTTAAAGACCTTTCTTTCATTCCTCCTGCTCTGAATGTTTTGAGTCCTGCATTTGAGTCCACTGTCTGTTTGTGCCAGTGTCACACTTAATTTATTTGGCCTCTAATCACTGAGCATGCAGTACATCATTTCAGTTTTTTCATTATTTGTCCTCATCTGTTTTTTTATAGGCCTTTTTTTTCAGACGGCATTTTTGACATGTCAATGTAGGAAAAGCACAGGTTTAAATAATGAAATTAGTGATTGTTGTCACTCTTACTGGGACATTTTAATAGAACAGAGCCATTGTTAATGTTATTAACACCTGTGCTTTTCATACTACTCAAAATGTCTGCTGTGAAAAAGGCCTTCTGTATCTCCTACTCTATTCCCTTTGATCAGTCTGGACCATTTCTAGACTACATACATGCATATATATATTTTTTTATTTTCCCTTTGCTTGTGTTCTGCTGTTGTTGCTTGTGTACTATCCTGTGCTAATGTGTTAATTGCTTTGCTTCTTTAGTCATTTTTAAATTTGTATTTTAGTATCTGTATGTACAGTTTCTCATCAGTGGTCATTGTCCTTGACTAAAAAACATATTAAAAGAATAAATTGATAAAACAAGTTACTCTACAAGGTATTTGTTTAACTAACGATTACGTTCATTGTCAATTAATCTGTCGATTATTTTCTCGATCGTTCATTTAGTTTGGTCTATAAAATGCTGAATAATGTTGATCAGTGTTTCCCAAAGCCCAAGATGAAAGATGAGATCTTGTTTTGTCCACAACTCAAAGATATTATATTCTTTACTGTCATAGAGGAGTAAAGAAACCAGAACTTATTCACATTTAAGAAGCTGGAATTAGAGAATTTCAATTTTTCTTGAAAAATTACTCAAACCAATTAATCAGTTATCAAAATAGTCTGCGATTAATTCAGTAGTTGACAACTAATCGATTAATGGATTAATTGTTGCAGCTCTACTCAACACAACATTAAATCGCTCATGTTCTCAATCTACTTTGGTCCAATATTTTGTCCATATCTGTATATCAGGGCTAAATAAGATTATTCAGTGTCCTTGATGAATCTTTTAATCTAGTGTACTGTATCTCTGCAGTCCTGCAATGCATTAAAGTTAAAGCTGCACCTGTGTATAATTTATTATTTTCTTTACACTGCAGTCCTTTGTTGGGCAACCGGATTTCTGGGCAACCACAGGAGGACCCAGACCTTCTGTCTCCAAACCTGAGGCCGCGACACCAGGAGTTGATCCCGACACCATGTGGACCGGTGAGCTGATGCAGCAGAAATGAAACTAAAACATGAGTGATTCTGAAAGCAGAAGTCAAGTCCAGTTTTATTTGCACAGTGTAATGAAATAGAGGGACACTGAAACAAATTATGTGGGTGTGATGAAGGCTCAAATTTTATCTGAATAATCATCAAATTCATTTCAAACTATTGGAAAAACCTCAGAAATCCCAGTCCCTCAGACCTACTGTGTTGTGAAATTGGACTTGCAGACACTGATTCCAATGAAAGTGTTTTGTCCTCATCACAGGTTGTTTCACATTCTTTGTCCTCTCCATCGCTACCCTCTTTTAGATAAAGCCCTGGTCAGAGCTGTCATGTTTGCTCAAGCTCTACTTCTGCTTCACCATAACGTCTCTGCTGGCGCTGCTCGGCCTCACCATGTACAGCATCTACAAGCAGCATATGGGCATGGATGAGCCTGATGAGGAGGACAACTTCACTGTATCTCTCATCCAGTTGGTTGGAATATGTGAGTACAATCCCTACATCTAAAGGAAGAAAGCCATGTATCTGTCAGTTTCTTCAGGAAGTCAATCTTATGCCACAACTAACCGCACTGTTTGCAAAAAGCAGAAGTTTTTCTGATGTAATAATCATGTGATGAAAACTGGAGTTTTTTTTTTCTGATGATCAGACAAAGTTAAGAAACCTTCAAACAAAACTTTGGGCTTTGGTAGCTTGTAATAGGCATTTGTTATTATTGTTGACATTGTATACACTAAATGGTTAAGAGATTAATCAAGATTAATCAATAGTTAATATTTGTCACCTGCAGCCCTTCAGATGCAGCATAAGAATATAGCAAATGGAACCAATGCAGTTCCAGGACACAGTATCAGGGCCATAATAAGTATAAAATATTAATGAACACTGCATTATAAGGACTATACCGTTAGAGATACACAGACGATGGAGTGTGTGAGCATTAAAGGGACTGTTTGTTACTTCTTACACGTATAAATCATTGCGGGTCGGTGTCCCATGTGCGCTCGCGTGTGGCTACACTGTTCAGACAAGACTCCAACACAAACTACACGGAAGCACCAAAACCGCAAAGTTATATCTAGTGAAGCCCATCTTGCAAAACAGTGTTGGCCGCGGTCAGAGGACGCGGGGGAGACCGTAGCTTTGGTCTCCAGTTCCGGAGTCTCTGCTGTCCTCTGCTCCTCTGCCTGCTTGCCTTCACTCACACGCCACGCTCGTTCTCGCTGTTTCGCTCCACTCTCACGTGCATGCGCGCACACTACACACTGCAGAAGAGTTAGTAGCTCTGAGAATATCTAGTGAATATACAGTGGACGTTTGTGCAGAAATAAATGCTGCAGCTCCTCCAGACCAACAGAGGTTTCCCGTGTCTTGTGAAGTGACGGGGCTCCGCAGCGAGAAACGTTATTGTCTCCGACCAAAACTCCGGTGTCTCCCCTGTTCCCTCCGGCTGCGGTCGGGAGGCTGAAGCAGGAAAAGCCAACACTAGGATCAGCAGTGATTCATGGAGAGACCTTCGTCTGGTCAGCTAAC
>CAKALU010051813.1:0-16740 GCA_916700995.1 Hozukius guyotensis | reverse complement strand
CCATATACTTATAGGACCATACTGGTGGTTTTGCATGTTTTAGCTCATGAAATACAAATTGTGTATACTTTAAATTACCGCCTATCATTTACCAAAACCTAGCATTGAGTCGATCAGTCCAGCGTGAAAATCAACTTGCGTGGACTTGCGTCAGATAGCAAATCCTTTGCAATGACCATTTCTAACTTTTTTATGTGACAGATGTGGTGTTGTTGCTTGGCAATGCAGCTGCAAACAGTTACACTTCTGAAAACAGTTTCGGTTATCGAAAAGCATTTGACTCATGAGCTGAGCTGTGGGGGGAGATAAACAAAAAGCAAACATGTATAATTAGTAGAGTTTATTTGACATAATGAGAAGGACAAAATGAAATCACACAGAACTACAAGAATTACACAATAAAAGCTGTTTCACACTAAGCACAGATTTTCATCCCAAAAATTTGCACATAAATTTATTTTGTGGGTTCTTATGAATGCTTGCACACCCTTGCGGAACATTTGTACTGGGGGAAAAATATTCAGACGGACCTCGATTTCAGCGGATTTCTGCCTGCGGAAACACAATGCTTGACCAAGGAAATCCTTTTATCTCAACTGATCGTTGTTATTCTGCATAATAATTAGCCATGTGCTTCTGTTTGTTGCACGGAGAGTGAGTATTTTCAGGGCCTTGGAACAATGCACGTTTGTTTTCGTGCTAACGAACTGTCGGACAAATGTTTTTTCCGGTCCAATGGGACATTTTTTGGACTATTGGTGTCTATTGGTCCCCTTCTCAATATCCAATAATGTACGACAAACACTACTACCTCAACAACCAAATAAAGGACAATATATGGCTTGAGATCGCCCAGCAGCTGGGATACGATAAAGATAGTAATGTAGCTGATATGCACTTGCTAATGTTATGTGTTGGTCACGGAACGGGGCTAGCCACAACAGCTAGCGTCAGTGTTAGCATCACATTTGGGGTCCGATTAGTTTACGTATTGTGTAGTTAACATTAGCCTCTTAGACATTCTCTGTCTATGTTTTTGTTGTGTGGAGTGGAGTGGACACGGCATTATTTCGGAGGAAAATAATTGAGCCTCATTGACGAAAATGGAACAAGGCAACGCGGATAATTTCGCAACGGAAAAATTCGAATGCGAATTACCGCATTTTCGCATCGCACTGGTGAAAAACGGCTTTAAAGTCCACTACTATTTTTCTTTGCATGTTGTTGTCAGAAATTTTCTACATTCTTATTTTTGCAATATTTCAAACTTTCAGTGTTCTGTAATCTCCATCATCAACAGGGTCTACCTTGTTCATAAATACTGTTTATTTCAAGCATGTTTGAGTTTGCACAAGCTGACGTGTCAAAGTTTACCTCAAAGACAAATGTTCTTGTAAATAGGCTTATAACACTGTTGACTTCAGATCCCTAAAGGGGGCGTCTGTGTTTCTTTGTCCCTGTTCAGCCCCGACTGCTCAGGATATGTAAACCAGCACCCTAATTACCAGACAACAGTCTGTAAAAATCAGCCTTATCCTGGTCTGCTACTCATTCACCAGCTCACTACTAATCAGCAGCCAGACACTTGTGACTGTCCAGACCCTCCCCACGGACGGGATTAGCAGATCAACATTTAGCGTGTTTGAGCGTAATGACTCACATCCCTCCCTCTGAGTGTTATTAGCGGTTAGAAACAAACAGGTGTTTGTTGGCCGGAAGTTGACGATCCATTTGTGTAGAGTTAAAGTTCACGCGCAGGGGTCAGAGGTCAGGTGGCCTCAGCCCTGTGGCAGCAGGATGTTTGAGACGGCCATTATTACGATCTGCCAGTAAACGCTTGTGTTTGGGCTGGATGTGGACGTGTGTTTGGGGGGGAAATGGAATTAGTGTGACTGACGTGGATTACTGAAGTCAACCTTTGTGCCAGAACACATTAGGACGGCACGCACACACGTGCACACACGTGCACACACGTAGTTTAATGTGATCATTTAACACGTCTGTTAGTCCGTTACGTCATCGTTTCAAAGCTTTTTGTGATATTACTCCAACTTTTGTGCATGGAAACACTGCAGGAAAGCTTACAAAAACTTATTTGTAGCATCTAATCCACCCGTTGACACGTGGGGAGGGTTTCCCATCCTGTAAAACACGTATGTAAATCATGCTGTCTACAACATACACACCATGAGCACCTACTGTGATGAAAAGGATTACAGGCACATAATCCGTGCCTGTCGCCACCCTCCACTCACCACACACACACACACACACGCACACACACACAGTGCTCCAACGGTGTAGAAAGAAATCATTTGAATAATATACAGTATCCCACACCTAAGTGCCAACCTATACAATACTTGGTGTTACTTTATTTCCCAAAATGTGAGGTACACCTATTTGCATTGGTGTTGGTAGAGCTAATAATGTGAGTGGAATGTTTCTTTTCTCCTCGCTTGCCCGTACCCGTAATGTGCCCACCCACCTTACAGTGTAGCTCAGCTCAGTTTGAGATTACACAGGAGCTCCAGCCACAAACAACGTGGAGTCTGCAGATGTGTATATACACCGCAGCAGCGCAGCCAGTCGTGATGCAAGTAGAGTTTGGAAGTTAGCGCAGGATGTGTACACAGCAGTGTTTGATGAATGTCTGCTGGTGTCTTAAGGGGGGATAGATGCTTGGCCCCTCGAGGCCTCGGCTGGCTTTCTCCCCTCGTCAGTGCGCTGCTCTTAAGTTGTGGACGTCACGCTTCTGCTGTTTTGTTTGTGCTGCGGGTTTTTGACTCTTAAATGTTGCTGTACGTCTGGGGAACAATGAGAAATGGAGGAATAACTGGGAGAGGGAGAGAGGAAATAGTAGATGATGGTTTCTATGTCCAGATAATTTGCCTCCCGTTGAAAGAAGAAGTGCACGAGAGATTGTTTTGTCTTGTTTTAGTTGTTGAGATCAGCTCCAGATGCCTCGTATGGCTCTTATTAAAATATTTACATCAGGATTTAAAAGCTGTAATTGCAACTATAGTTTTTTTTTATGGCATTTTGGATTTTTGTCTTCAATATATAGCCACAACAGCAGGGAGCAGCTGCAGTTAAATAAATAAACCGGAAATGATGCCTTAATAGCACGCCAGACTCAGCATCTGCTTACCTGACCTGAACTCAGTACTGCATTACTTTTTACAGCATATCACAAAAAATCATCTCTGTTTAAAACATAGACTGAATATATAGATGGACGACGCGTCTCCACTTCCTCCCACTGTACAAAAGTGAAGCCAAAATATCCCGGATACGGGAGCTGCAGTATCGCGGTATCGAGGTATCGCCCACACATCCGCCCGAGCCAATAACGAGCTGAGCATGGCCGCAGCTTGTTAGCATGAGATACCTAGCTGCTACGTTAGCACCACAGTAGCTGTTTGGCTAGAAAAGACACAACAACTAACCATAATATCTACATTGATGATCAAATTGACACATGTTCTATTACACAGACCGGTGACGGTTATGTAAAGTTAAAGTTACATCTCCTCTCTCGTACATTTCCCGAGCCTACGGCTGCGCGACTACTTTACTCAGAGCAGCAGTCAATCACAGCTGTCAATCATGACGTCTCACCCTCTTTTTATAGCATCAAATAACTAATTAAAACCAAACTTATCAGAAAAGTTAACACTTGACCATACATCCGCGTGATACGAACTTCCTAAAATGACTGAAATCATCTTTGGGAAAAAGTTATTTGACGTGTATTTTGTCTTTCTAGTTTGGCCCATATCCCATCCACTAACATGGAGGGGGCGGGAATTATGACCTATACTGCAACCAGCCACTAGGGGGCGATCGAGATGTTTTGGCTTCACTTTTCGGGAGCTGTCATTTCTTCTGTCTTTATATAGTCTGTGGTTTAACCTTAAATGTCGTTGTGTGTGTATATGTTTGTTCTGCTGATCTGGTGAGATGAAATAATGCGCTGAGTAATATTGTTTTAATCAGTACCGGGGGACTCTGCCGAGCAGGCGGTGTCAAGACTCCTGCTGATGCCCCCCACCTTCATGTGGCCTCTCACAGTGACTTTATTAAATCACAAACCCCATGGTAATTTTAATGCGTCGCTGTGTCCAGTCGCGGGAGGTTAATGATTGTTTATCCTTCGTTTCTGTCCTCTCTCAAATGTGCAAACACACAATTCATCAGACAGAGATGCTTTGTTGTACAGTAAGTTACAATTTTTTGTCTCCTCAACCGAGTTCCAGCAGTTCTGATGTGTCCGTGTACGTGATGAAAGATGCATTCAAATAACAAACAGAGCTGTAACCAGAGGAGGATTCTTAGGCATCCCAGAAATGATGACAGCTCTGTTATTGTCACTTGTATTGTGATCCTGTTTCTTTTGTCTGGACATGGTTTTGGTTGGACGTGTTGAGGTTTTGGACCCCCGACGACAAACAAGAAAGCATTGTCTGAGGCCTGAGGCCTGCCAGACGCCAGTGTGTGGCAACTGTAACCGTTGGTGACAATCGTTCACCGCTGAGTTTTAACATTGGGGCCCCTCACTTGCCTCTGGTGTTTCTAAACTACTAGCTCCGTGAACAGCTGCTCAGACCTCCGTCACTTCTCATCACAGCTGTTTTTCTTACGACGGACATGAGAGGCAAGCGACCTTCCCCTGACATCCTGACCTCTCTGCACTCATCCCAGAAAGACCTGGGAATTGTTTAACCTCAAGGGGGAGTTTAATTCTTCTCGTCAATGGATTGTGCATTTGCATCCAAGTGGTTATAGTTAGTTTTAATTCAGAAAAAAAGGAGAGGCCAAGAAGTGGTGTCCTCCTGCCAGTAAAATTGGAGGGAGCTAAAAGCTATTTACATGTGCTTACTCTTGAATAACTGGATGTGATTAGTTTAAACGATAGCGACACGCTTGAGCTGCGAGCTTCATCTGCCGGTCTTAGGAAGCTTATTTGGACTCTTCTGGCATGTTTGATTATGGAACATGGTTTTTAACCGATATGTGCTCGTATTTCACCCCCATCCTGCACCCCCTTTCACCCTCGATGACCTCCTCTCTGTCCACTCATCTCCTTTTCCTCTCGTCGTTAATACCATTACTCATTTGCTTATTTTTTCTTCTGAATAAATAGAGTTCCCCCACCCAACGTCCCTCCATTCCTCTGAAATGAGAAGCACACTTGGGTTGCTTTCCAGCGGTGACAGGCTGTTCTGTTTAGGTGCTCTTTAATTCCACTGCTGTCTGTTGGACGCGCACACACACACACACACACACACACACACACACACACTCAACACCTCCTCAACAGGGGGGCCCCCCCCCCCCCCCCTCAGTTCCTCTCGTCAGTACATTTCCAAAGACGGATCAGCTTTTCACTGCATGTGGCCGTGCTTGGACGGCGTCCCTCCGCCTCTCTCTCCCCTCACATTTCATCATCGCTCCACCTCTTTAATTTCATCTAATTCTTTCCATCCTCCCCTTCTTATCACCATCATCATTCTTCATTACTAGTTTCCTCATTTGTGTTTATATTTTGCTTTGAGTCTTTCAACACCTTGTGCTCATGAAGCTTAACTTTCTTTTCTACTTCTATAAACCTACAGTACAGGAGGACCAGCCTAACTCATATTTAGCTTTGTCCTTTCTCTACATCTTAATTAAAGCTTCAGTAGGCAACTATTTTTTGGCATCATTGGGCAAAAAATCCATAATAACCTTTCAGCATATTGAAATTCAAGTGTTCTGAGAGAAAAACTACACTTCTGCACCAATTCAGATTTTCTGAGAAATTTGAGTTAGTTTGTGCTTGTTGTTAAAAAATGTATCACGATATCTCGATGATTTCATCACGATACGATTCCATTGAAAGACGATAAATTATCATATTGAATTGTCGCCCAGTTCTACCTCTACTCAAGAAGAGCTGATAAGTCAATTAACCGATCGACAGAAAAATCTACAACTTTTTCAAGCAAAAAATAATGAAAAAAGCCAAAACATTCTCTGGTTCCAGCTCCTTAAATGTGAGGATTTGCTGCTTTTTTTGTCATATATCATAATAAATCTTTGAGTTTTGCACTTTTGAATGAACAAGACAACAACAGCAAGACATGTGAAGACATCACTTTGTGATGGGTATTTTTTTTCATTATTTTTAAAGTATTAAAAGTAAGATAAAGTGAAAACATTTACAGGTTTATTGTAGTTATTGGCACAACTGAATAATAATAATAATAGATCAGCCTCTAGGATAAGGTGTCCAGGTTTCTCTGCAGCTGGACAGTGTTAAACACTAAACTGATATCCTCGGAGCCTCATAAACGCAAAAATACGGCGCCCCCCAGGAATGGACGTGGCCCTTCGTAGGCAGTTGCTTACTGTATTTTGTTTCGGCCCCAGGCTGGCCCAGCACAGACCCGTATTTACACAAATGCATGATTCACTCCTATTATACATTACTTACCTGCCAGCTTGCATTGTGCACTTCCAGTATGAAATGATAATGAGATGCTTCAATCTATTTGTCAGCTGAGGGGATAGACAATCACTGAAAAAGACACAAATGAAAAGCCTAGGATGGAAGAAAATATTTGCACTGGGGAAATCACACTGCAATTTGTTTTTATATCTAATAATACACTAAACGGCACGTGAAATGAATTGCATGTGTGCCTGCTGATGTATGTTGCCAAAAACTAACCAAAGTCAAATTCTTCCTTTTTGCTTTCTTTGCCTGTTTTTCTTCTTCTTCTTCTTCTTCTTCTTCTTCTTCTCACTTCTCATCTTTCCCCTCGCTGCTTTTTTTTTTTTGTCAGAGCAGCATCTGGGCCATCTGCTGGCACAGACTAGCAGCTGTATGGCATGGAGAGGAACCGGTGGCACACCACCCTTCGTCTGTTATTAGTACTTCAGAAAGATGTGGAGGGAGGGAAGGTGGGATGTGGGGCAGGAGAGCTGGAGCGAGTACTGTAGGGAAAAATAGAGGGCCAAAAACTGGAGCCAGAGAACCAGGTTCCAAAAACAAAGTGGTGGTGTGTTTTCACTACTCAGCTCTTCTTTGCCTTCTCAACTCTTTTACTCTCTGCTGCTTCAATTCCCTTTTTTTAAAATCCTTGGCGCTCGTTGATTAGTACGTAGCAACATCTCAGAAACTGAATGCAGCTCAAGAGCTTCAAATTTGTGTTGGGAGAAATTTTAAAACTGTCAGATTTGATAGAGCAGTCAACATTTTCTGCTACTTGCATCAACTTTTTTTGTATCATGGAAAAGGCCATTTGTTTGACATCTTTTTTTTGTAGTTTACGATAAGTTCAATGCTTCATCTTGTGATTTTTGTGGAGTTAATTTCATGCCCCCAACTGCTGACTGGAAATACTGTTGACCGAGTTTGGAGAGATGGTTTGAGGTTACCGGGAGGTCAGCTGTGCTGTGTGGGCTGGAGGGATATTTGGAAGATGGAAAACAGAGAGGCAGAAAGAGACATAAAAAAAGTTATTTGAATAAAAGATTGAGAAGTGTAGAGGAAATACAAACGCTACTTGCAGCCACGTGACTCGGTGCTTTTAACACATTTGGCTGCTTTCTCGCAGCCCTGAATTTGGAAACAAATTAGAGACAAAAAAAAATAACAAGTGAGAGAGAAACGGGGAGGAGGGAAGAGAAAAAATGGTTACTCGGAAGTAATTCCGTGTGGAATTTTTTGGGGTTGATGATAGTGAAAAAGGGTCCCTTGAAACTACAATAGGGGCCATTGAGCAGCGCGGGCTGTGAGTGTGAGCGTCAAAGTTGGACCCCATCCAGGGACCAGGTTTCTCTTAAAGCCGGGGGAAGAAAAGAGGGACTGTTTTATGGAAGGAAAGGAGACACACACACACACACACACACACACACACACTGTTCCCCCTCTCCTCTTCTTACTCACCTACATGAACATTTGCAGATGCCTGTACAGAGGAGAAGGACAGAAACATGCATGCATGCTTTCAGCTGTAAGTATTGTTCTTATCTGACATCATCTACGTGCAGTATCCTATCTGTCCTTTTACATGGAGTCCCTCTAGTATACACACATGTGCTCGCAATTAAGCCCCATCCATTGTACTCTCTCTATCTTACTCCATCGGCCTGCTTGCATCTTTTATTGAGAACCGCTCTTCCAAACAACCTCACACTCGACACCGCACTTCCTCCGGTCCTCAGCAATACACCCGCCAAGCGTGAAGTCGATCGGATGAACGGTTATCGAGTAACTCGAAGGACAGACATACATACATTAGAGCTGCAACAATTAATCGATTAGTTATTAACTATTGAATTAATCGCCAACTATTTTGATAATCGATTAATTGGGTTGAGTCATTTTTTGATAAACAAAAAGTCTAAATTCTCAGATTCCAGCTTCTTAAATGTGAATATTTTCTGGTTTCTTTACTCCTCTATGAAAGTAAACTGAATATCTTTGAGTTGTGGACAAAACGAGACATTTGAGGACGTCATCTTGTGCTTTGGGAAACACTGATCGACATTTTTTCAGCATTTTCTGACATTTTATAGACCAAACAACTAATCAATTAATCAAGAAAATAATCAACAAATTAGGCTAAAACAGGCTAAACTCCTTTACAACTTCAAAATCAGGACACTTGGAGGTTAAAACACTTGATGAAGGACAAAGAAGATCTCCAGGGGGTGCATTGATTGTCCGGATATTCGTCTAGGAAGTTTGCTCTCTCTGAGCAAATTGACATAATAGGGCCTCCAGTGGTGCTGTTTTATGTGTTTGTGTTGTTAGCATGGGACCTTGCACAACAGCCCCCCAGCTATGGACCAGTATATGCGTACGTGCGTGCGTTTGTTTGTAGGCGTGGGCGTGTTTGTGCGTGCATGCTGCATCAATCCCCTACCAGCATCCTACCTATAAAACACATGGGTGGTCAGCCTGTTTATTGTGTGGGTTTGCAAACAATGCTCACTCATTAGGCTTAGACCAGTGAGTCACTCACAATGGTTAAGTCCAATTACAACCTTAACCGGAGTGTTTTCAATCATAATCTTTATTTCCATGTTGCCTCCAGCTGACTGCTGGTAAGGAAGAATTCCGAGAACTCTCGTCCATTGAAAGCACACATTAAACAGTATTGTAAAAAAAACAAAATGTAGGGGTGGTGCACTGTTGATTGTAGCAAAGAGAAACACTTACCTTTATAGAACACTTACACATTAATTATTATTGTAAATTGGAGATGAACGATTTAACAATTTGTACCCATGCTAGCGGCATGACTCTAGGGATGGCAATGGTTGGTTGGCTTTTACTGAAATATCTTGACAGCTGTCAGATGGAGGGTCATTCATGGTTCCCAGATGATGAATCCTAATGACTTTGATGGCATTTATGGATGGCTTGCCATGAAAATTTCTATGTACATTCAAGCCCCCCTAAGGATAAATTGTGATCACTTTTGTGATCCCCAGACTTTCGCTCTTGTGCCACCATCAGGTCAAATATCCAATTTATCCAATACTTTGTTTTATGACCAATAATGATATTCCCATCAGCCTTAGCCGTACTTTGTGTTTATTGCAAATTAGCAAGTATTAGCATGCTAACACACTAAATAAAGATGGTGTTCATGGTATAAACATTATACCTGCTAAACATCAGCATTTTAGCATTATCATTGTGAGCATGTTTGCATGCTGACGTTAGCATTTAACTCAAAGAACAGCCTCTCTTAGTTTTGTTATTAGGCTGTACAGACATTAAAGAGGACCTATTGTGCTCATTTTCAGGTGCATACTTGTATTTTGGGAACATGTTTACATGCTTTAATGTTCAAAAAACACTTTACTTTTCTCATACCAGCTCCGCTCTAACTAGCTTTGTTTGAGGGTGTGCCAAACTTGCCGTTATGCAAATGTCTTACTTGATGACATCACCACGTTACGAAAAAAAGGCGGCAAGGTTTTTCAGGCAGTACAGGAGCAGTGTTTCTGTGGGGGAGAGTAACCCCCTTTTGGCGTAGACTTTGGGCTTTATTACTTTGCAGACCTTTTACATGCACAAAAAGCTATACAACACACTAAAGGAAATGGAAAAACCACAAAAGCATAATAGGTCCTCTTTAAAGAGGGAGCGAGAGTCTGACAAACTCTCACATGAATGTAAATGTCTATGTAGATGTTTGGCACTGCACCACTATTGAAATTAATTTGCACAAGCACATGTACACATAGACAAGTTGACTAATGTGTGAATGATTATCTTATATCCAGCATAATCACACCTGCACTTGTACCTTTGTTCCCTTCTCTTTCCCGGACTCCCCCTCCTGTGATCTCTCCCCTCGCCCTGTTGAGTGATGGCTTAAAAGGAAAGGGAAGTTCAATGACAAATATAATCCCCCCTCTTTGCCTGTCAATCTAATCCTTCCTCTTACAAGCAAAAGGTGGAAACTAACAACAAAAAAAGACAACTCGGTCCGTTTATATTTTTGGATATTCATTTAATGATAATATCACTTTTTCCACTTGTACAAATAAGTTCACAAAATAAAAAAACAACGAATGACAACAAAGAGCTTCCCAAAATAAACAGGGAAAAATTAACAATCACATCGAAAATAGTTTGGGTTATCTTCAATGTATTCTATTTTACAGACAAATATTCCAGTTGCATTGCTTGATTGTTTGTTTGTGTGGGTTGTCAAGGCATCTTGTTGGCAGGGAACTGTTAATTGTGCGCTGGGAATACTGTGGGTACTGTAGGTAACTTTACAGACGTGATCACAGATGTGTCTTTGGTGTGTTTGGGGTTTAATGTACTCCTAGGCATGCGGGCAGATAGAGGGGGGTAACTGATAGTAACTTGACGTCTGCAGGTCTTTGCACAAGACAGAACACGTACTTGCATTATCACTGAGGTTGACAGATCCACACACACACACACTCTCACACACACACACACACACATGCTCACACATGCACACAAAAGGTTACCTTGAGTCCTTCTTTGCCCTATGTTCACAGATTTGGATCTCAGCACATTGTGTCGGCATAATAACCTTCCTGTGGATCTCCCACTTTGCAAGTGTCATTGTGCTCTACACAACAATATGAAGAAGTTTGCTTCTCTTGTGCATCTGGCCTTTCCAAAGTCTTGTTAGGTGCAAGTGAGCAAAACCGGGGCCCTCCTTGCCAAGGAGAAAATGTGCACAGCATTACACCGAGCAGGCTATTTTTACTCAAGGGAAACACAATACACAACCACTATTTGCTTTGCTTGTTGTGGGCCAGGCTAAGTAGTATGTTGTATGAATTGTGGTTTAGGGATAAGACAGAGTTTGCAGAGAATATAAATAATAAATAACGTCTCTGAAGTTCTCTTGTGCTGTGGTATAGTCATGTGAGTGCTTACTGTAATCGAGGCGAGCTCTAAACTGTATGAAACTCGGCGCAGCAATGAAACAGAAGGGGTTCAGTCAACTGCTTCCCTCTGTACCTTTTTGTAATCCTGCTTACCTTCTCGCTTTGTGGTGGCAAAGCAGGCTGAGGGCTTCAGAATCGAGAAGGGGGGGGATTTAGCCTCGAGTCTGTCCAGACTCACATCTACTTAGACTGTCTGACATTCTGGGGGCAAAGCCCTTTGATTGACTTTGCTGGTACCAAACGAGTTTTAATCTTCAAAGATTTTAATCTGCTGTTTTGTCTGTTAGTCACAAGAGGTGGGGGGGGGGTTTACAGAGCTGTTAACAGTCACAATGTTGCACAATAAAAAAATTAACATAAAGACACAGGTATAAAAAAAACATATATACAAAACAAAACAAAAATCACAAGAGCCAAATAAAGCAATACAAGCATCAGCTATTTTTCTCTGCACGACTTCATTTTGGTGTCTTAAAGGTCATTCAAAGCAAGCACTGATCTCTTTGGGGCAGCACTGAGGAGTTACAACATGCAGCAAAAACAATTGCTGATAGTGTTTAGTTGGGCTGTTGTGATGGAGAAAGGGCAGCACAACCCCATTTCAGTGCACTATCCTTTGTGAGCAGATAAAGGAGGGCCTGAGGTCACTATGTCCCTTAACCCTATACTGTAGGTTTCAGCCAATGACAACATAGTCCCACCATCACAGCATGGGAGCTGAGAGGTTGCCATTCCAGCAATGTGAGTGAGGAAGTATTATTGAAGCAGGATGCAGCATGTGAATGGAGTAGAGGCACTTTCGATGCTTTTTAAAGTCAAAACAAATGCTTTTGAACTTGTTTAATGTCTGCTTAGACAACAGGAGGGCATTGAGTTCAATATATGTCCAGTCTCTCTGGCTGATACTGTGTCCTCCATTTTCACAACAGCAATCTCTGTCTTTCACAACAGAGTTGAAGAATTAAAATCCTCCTTTAGTTCTGAGTAGTCAAAGCCAGGTGTCAAAAGTAGGACGGCTTGTGTGAAGTCATATTGTTATTTGATGTACAGTGGTCCTGTAGTAGCAACACCTCATATTCCAGATTGCCGTTCTGAACAGCAGGTTCAGGGATCAAAATTTGGGGCTGTTTTTGAGGCAGTGCCCCATTGTCCAAACCAGCCTTCACTCCATCCAGCTCTAGCTGGGAGGGCTCACTGTCCAGATCCAGGTGGCCCTTGGCCCTCTTCCTGCGAAGATAGCATACCACTCCCACTGCTACTGCTATCAGTATCAGCAGTAGCAAGATGGCAATCGCAGGCACCAGCATAGTAGTCAGCCTCTTGTCGTCAAACTGTGCGTCAGGGCCCCTGGTGCTTTCTGCGATCGTATGGGCCTCAGTGCAGACACTGTCCATGCCACTAGGTGCACCTAGTGGACTGGCGCACACAGTGTAGGTGGAGTTGGGCTTCAGGCCTCTGAGTCTATACTCTGGGAAGGATGCCGGCAGGCTGAGTTGAATCGGCCTGCGGTCCGGCCCAGAGAGATTGCGGTAGGTTAGGCGGATTCCACGGATGTAAGGTCGCATTTCAATGTAGCGGTGCAGGTCCAGCAGGATTGAGGTTGCGGTTGCTTGATGCGAGCTGATGTCTGGTGCATCGGCGCTGACAGTTGCCATGGGGATGGCATCTTCAGGTAGTGAAGGCGGGTGATGGTTTTGGACTTCACAATACATGCCAGAGGTGCCATGTGGACAGGTACATTCTACCTGACCGTGCTGGTCCAAACGACAAGTACCCCCATTCAGACAGGTGTGAGGGGGACAGAAATGCGGCTCCTCACCTGGGTCCATGCTGCTGCTACTGGGGGATGCAGGGACAGGGGGCAGGGGAGAGTCATCCTCGTTGTCTGTGGGGTTATCACTTGCCCTGGGGACTGGAATAGCTCTAGTAGTACTCAAGAAGGTAGTGACAGGAACAGGCAGGGTAGTAGTAGTTTTGACAGTACTAGTGGTGACTGTAGTTGTAGTGGGACATCCAAAATCCCTGTGCTCCAGTCTTTCCAATACCTTTGCAGCATTGATCGGTGGGAAATGGCAGCGGGTCTCCTCTGTTCTCACCAGGGTGATGCTCTGAGCTCTCAGCCACCTTGGGAACCATGCTAAGGTGCAGAGACAGTTGAAGGGGTTCTCTGCCACTGTGAGCTTCCTGAGGTGGGGTAAGAGCTGGGAGAACTCTTCAGGGAGGCCCTGCAAACTGAGGCTGCTAATGTCCAACTCCTGCAGCTCTCCAAGGTTCTGCAGGTGCTGAACCTTTAGAGGACCCATCGGGTTCCCAGCCAGGCTGAGGTGAATCAGCCCCTGGGTCTCCTGTAGTGCTGAGGGGAAGGACTCCAGTTGGTTTCCTGAGATGTCCAGGTCGTGGAGGTTCTTTAGACTACCTATGAGCTCCTTATTCAGGCTGGTGAGCCCCACACCACCCAGTTTGAGCGACTCTAGGTTTGGAGTATGGAGGTCTGAAGGACCCAAGGTGGGAAAGACATTAAAGCGAAGGTCCAGCAGCAGTAGTTGGGGCATTGAGAGAACAGGCAGGGATGTCAACTGGTTGCCCTGCAGTTTGAGTTCCAGCAGGTGCTCCAAGCCGTTAAAGGCCGCAGGGTGGATGGTCTCGATATGATTACTATACAAATAAAGGCGCTCAAGCAGGGCCATACCCTGGAAGCATTCCTCTGAAATGTGGGTGATCTGGTTGGATGACAAGTCCAGGTTTTTCAAAGAGGTCAAAGGTTCAAACACCCTATCAGTAAGTTCAGTCAATTTGTTTTGACTGAGGTCCAGCATCTCCAGGTTGTCCATACCATCAAAGTCCTCAGTTCTCAAGCCCTCAATGCCGTTGGCAAAGAGGTAGAGACTTTTTGTGTATGGGGGCACTCCCGTGGGAATGGTAGAGGAGCGTCTCTGGAAACACAAGATGGATTCTGGCGAGGAACAGGAGCAGTCCTTCGGGCAGTCGCTGGACAAGGTGCCATCGGGGAGGATGAGGAAGAGCAGGAAGGGCATCAGCGGAGTGAGAAAGACCTTCATGGTGCAGACTCTTTCTCTCTCCATGCTCAGCCTAAAACAAGAGAACATATAAACTGTCAGTGATCTGCCGAGAAATATACAGTAAATGCAGACAGATTGTAAACAACAGTAGTACACATAATATTACTAGGGCTAAGAAAAGAAATGTGGGAGGGTTGCAGCATAATGTTGAATTTCTTTAACAAAGCATATTTTCTCCCTATATCGTCTAGTTTTCTAAACCAGCTTGGGTCAGCTATTGATTCACTGCGTGGTTCTTTAATGTGTTTCAAAGAGCGAGATTACTATCAAAGGTTTAACTATGCATAGCCGGTGATCAAAGGCAGTCTTTTGTCACAAGGTCTCTCAAACAATAGGGCTGTAGCCGTGACCTCAGGCTTCAGAGGGAGTTTTCTGCTAAACTCTGGGAAAAAATTGACATAGTGGCGTCTTGCCACGCTTTTCTGGCTAAAGGAGTGCCACATTCTTCCTGCGATGATCTGTGTAATAGATAGTATTGCGGGATGCCAAAACCGTTGTTTCTAATGATGGCTATGTGCACATGCATGAGTACATGCACAGCCATACATGTATGATAATATGTGTTGTAAGCCTGCCCACCCACTGCTATTTACTGTACTGCACACACTGTGGTTGTAGTAGGGTCGCAGTTAACCGTTCTCCCTATGTTTACGACAGACTTCATAGCCTATGAAACACACAGACGCACGGCAGCAATGAACAAATCCGACTTGTTTTGTTTCTGAGATGATGTATCAAAGTGAAAACACAGAGTGACTTTGAACGTTCTTCTGCCTCTCCAGAGCCACTGAAACAGTGAAAAAGCTTCACACACGCCCTCTCAATGATTCACCATAAACACTGCTCTGGTCTCTCCAGTTTCATATAACCATACCGTGTCAACTTTGTTTGGCTGTATGTCTGCCATGCTGCACGTGGCCATGCATCTGTGGATGATTTACTCTGCGGAGTTGTAAACTTGGAGAGGAGCTCCACTGATAGGCCGGACCTGCTTCCCTGACCATAGACGTAATATAAATAACACACGCTTTCTATGTTATCATTGCGCAGATTGACGGCCAGTGTTGCTGCTTGCCAAGACAAGTGTCTCTAATGCTGGATGAAATATACAGATACTGAAAAGAGTGCTGTAGATCACCAGTTGCTGTGATTTAAGTCCATTTCACCTGAGCCTTCCAAAACAAACGCCCTGGTAGAGCGTCAACACAGTATTTGAAAGGGCTTAAAAGGAGGGAAGGGATGATGGAAAGGACAGAGAGAGGAATTAGGGGGGAGATAAAGAAGAAACTAGTTGCAGACAATTAGTCTGTGTGGCAGTTTATCATCCTCTGCTATCAAGTGAGACGGCCTTGGGGGGGAAGAGGCAACATCTTTATCTGTTAACCATTTCTCTTCTTGAGACAGCTGTTTGTCTTCTCTCTTTTTTTTTTTTTTTTTTTTAACTCTTCAGGCAGTCAATAGAAAGCACTTCTTTGTCCGTAACCCTAAACCAGAGGCACCTTGGCCTGATTTGATCATACACTAGGGCTGTCCTCGACCAAAGAAATTCTTAGTCGACTAACACTCATACGATTTTGAGTTTCTCCACAAAGAATCACAAAAGAGCACCACTTTAAATCTGGTGTTTACCAGAGATGGGCTCATAAGTTTCTTGGAAATGAGTCATTCAGAATGAAAAAAGCATAAAAAAACAACTAATCGACTAAAGAAATCGACCAAAAACGACCGATTAGTCGACTAATCGACTAAGATGGGGCAGCCCTATCGAATACATTCGATATTCACCTGGGATTACTTTAGTTAATGTCGTGATCTAAGCTTATTGATTGGGGGCGAAGGTAGTGAGTAGTTGATATCTCCAAGCCTTGAACATTTATGACACCCACAACAAGCACTGTATGTGTTGGTCGACTTGAATGCCTGAGGGAGCTTACTTTAGGGCCTTAAATGGCGCAGTTGTTGATGTCTTCACTGCGCAAATACCTGAATGAGAAGCCAAGTATGTGTGACTTATAGTCTTACACAGATGGAGCGCACACACACATATAACAGAGAACATTCTGTTCTCACACTGCTTTACCTAGGGTTGTGGCCCGTTGCACAAGAAATGTCAAAGAAATTGCTTTGGACGTTTTATTTTCCTCATTTCCTTTTTCTATCTTGGATGTTCTTTTCCTCTTAAAGTTACAGCATTAATAGATTTTTTTTTTTGCACAAT